>JANAVB010002582.1:0-47589 GCA_029216955.1 Iris pallida
TGTAGATGTGTGGTCATTATCCACCTTGTTACTCTTTAGATCTGTGAGTGTTAATCATGTACTCCACGTATGATTAACCAGGCCAGTAGACCTTGTGCAGACCCAAGCCGGCCACATGTTCAAACTAGTACTCACACACTTAGATAGATGATTCTTGATTCTTGTACATGCCATGATCAGTTTTACTTGCCTTGTTCTAGCTCTAGATTTACAGTTATCGTGCCATGATACTCACATGTACATTCCATAATTTTCTTGTATATACTCTCTATTTACAGTCTTATAGCTTTTGTCATATCTGTGAACTGTTGTTAGTTGATTGTACTCGTTCCATCCTGACTGGATATGTTGACGAAATATTACAGATGCTGATGAGGAGGATTACAGTACCTACTACGGTTCGAATGACGTAGTGGGCTTAGACTTGGAGACATTGGTCCAGCAGGGCTTAGCTCGCCCAACGAGCCTCTAGCTTAGTTAGTTAGAGTAGATATTTTGGACTTGTCTCCAGCTTGCTACTTATGTTATATTATATTTTAGGATTGTATAACTATATTACTTGTGTCTCTCTCTCGTTGTTGAGCTAGATTTTGCACTTGTATTTATATTTATCTGGTTTTTCGTGCCATACTTCTTTCTTCTAGATTGTGATTGAGTTATCAGTATTTCATATTATATACCTCCGTGTGGATATGACAGGTTATTATATACTATTTTGTTGGCTAGTAGACCTACAACGTTCTACGCCATTTTATGGTGCAGGCTGGGCGTCGTCATGCATTTGTGCCCCTACCTAGGTTACGGGTCGTGACACATTTTTAGTGGTGGCCCATGCAGGTCGAAGGTCGCAATTAGTACGATGTCGTAGTGGCGCTCGACTTAGAGTGCTATTACGAGCCTGCGGTACGTATCTAGGACAGGCTATAGGCTAAGTTACTCAATCACAAAAATAGAAAAACTTCCACTTGCTGATCTTTAACTGTCCTTTTTTATATAGATTGCATTCTAACTGTCCTCCTTGATATAATATTTCATGTGCCATATTGATTCCCTTTCTTTATTCTATCTTCAGGATGGTGCAGACCAGGTCCCAGCATCCTGATTCCGCGGACGCGAAGAGGTCTGTTATGACTCGCGGACCTGATCCAGACACTCCTGTTGCAGTCGGGGTGCCGGCAGCAGCTCTTGGGGGTGCTCCTCCGCCAATTACGAGCGCTGACCCCAGGGTTACTACGACTATTTCGGCCGCAGTACCAGTGGTTGATACGGGCGCTCTTCCTCCTCCTGTACAGCGAATTCCTCCGCCAGTTGCAGACGTGCTTCCACCTCCACCTCCTCTGCCTACAGACGTGGGGCAGATGCTTACTTTCCTCCAGCAGATGCTAGAGACTCAAAGAGCCCAGGCCGAGGCTCAGCAGAGGCAGACAGACGCGATGCGTCAGGGTATGGACGATGCCCATCAGTTGGCCATTGCAGCCGTGGAGCAGAGGGCTCCGTATCCGCGTACGAGGTACGGAGATATCCAGGACTTCAAGAAGCTCGGGCCCTGTGACTTTAGCGGGACCGAGGGTGTGGTCTATGCAGATGATTGGCTCGAGGATATCGAGCGGCAGATGAGGGCCTCCTGCCTCGCAGACGACCTGAAGGTCGAGGCGGTAGGTTTACAGTTGCTAGACATTGCACGCACCTGGTTCAGGAACGAGCCAGCCCTAGCTGGAGAGGGCCATACTTGGGCAGAGTTCAAGCTTCTCTTCAAGGAGAAGTTCTTTTTCCCTACGGACAAGATCGACCTGGTGCGGCAGTTCCAGTATCTGCAGCAGGGCAGTTTATCTGTGGAGGAGTACGCCACAGAGTTTGGCCTTCTGAGCCAATACGCGGAGTACATGGTTCGAGACCCGGAGATCAGGACGAGCCATTTCAGGGAGGGGCTGACTTGGGATATCAATATCCTCATTCCCTTCTTCTATGAGACTTATACCCAGATCAATGCGAAGGCCCGCGTAGAGCGGGAGTGGGGCTTGAAGCCCAAGAGGGAGCATGATCTTTTCTCGGGGGCTACTAGCAGCGAGGGGGCTGCTAAGCGCCCTCAGCTTCAGCATCGTTCTTTCCAGCATCACCAACCGCAGGTTCAGGCCAGAGCACCAGTTCAGCAGGTGCAGCACACTCAGCCGAGGCAGGCACAGCAAGGGCCTCCTTGCCACTTCTGCAAGAAGCCTGGTCACGTCTGGGAGGTTTGCCGGAAGAGGCTGGGTGTGTGCCTCTATTGAGGTGACGTCGGACATCAGTTGAGAGACTGTCCTGCGAACCCTCGCAGGGTAGCCCGTGGAGCGGTAGCAGCTCAGGGGGCACCGACGAGAGTACCTTCAGTACAGCCGAGGGTTACACTTCCGACCCAGCAGCAGCGGTTTGTACAGCACCACCAGCAGCGGGGTGTTCAGGGCAGGGCTTTTGCTCTTGCAGCCGAGAAGATCGAGCCAGTCACAGATGTTGTTGCAGGTTCTCTTCTTGATTCTTTTCCTTCCTTAGCATTATTTGATTCAGGTGCTATGCACAGTTTTGTGTCAGTTTCTTTTGCACTTAGGCACAACATTATTGCTGAATATCTGGGTAGGACTTTCAAGATTATGACCGGGGGAGGTATTATCCTGGTTAATAATATTTGCAAGGGGCGAAGAGTTACTCTGGGAGGCCGGGATTTGAGCGCGTGCTTGCTCGTAATGCCACTTCCGAGGTACGATGTAGTACTCGGGATGGACTGGTTGAGCAGGCACCATGCTAGCATAGATTGTAGAGCAGGCAGGATATTGTTTAGTCCGCCAGGAGAGCCAGAGTTTTAGTTTGTCAGAGGAGCAGCAGAGCCGGAAGATGGATTCTGTGGAGCCTTGTTGGCGGGGTGTCACGACCCGTACCCTCTTTTCGGACGCGTGAGCGTGAGCAAGCCAGCTACGCATCGAGCAGACTCCAGCCCGACTCGAATACGTAAACGCTGTCACGGCTATGGGCAATAGGCCTAATCAGGGTAATACAATCTTTATCTCAATCCACAATAAGAATAATAATCAAGAATGAACAAGTATGGGTCATGGTCTGTAGCCCACTAGCATGCATGTTCGATTAGACTATAAGAAATAACATGAGTCTATAAACTGAATCAATAAATATGAAATATCATGATGATGAAAGGGAAACACGAGCTGGATGAATTGGATAATAAACATGGTATCAATACCTGAATCCCGCAAGCAATATCATCACATCCGAACTCTACAAGTGTCACAATCATCCGTCATCCAGAGCTGCTAACTAACTCCACGTAATAACTAACCTGAAGAGATCATCAGGTCCTCAGGGGACATAGCAAGATACATAAAAACATCCATATCTAGCAGTTTATCATGTAATAAAGAAAATACAGGAAATAAACGGAAAAGACTAATCAGTACGAAGACACGACTATACACGACTGGAAGAACCACTACGCCTAATCGAACTGTTGGAGAAAGAGAACACGATATCACGATATCAATAGATAACCAATCGAATACTCAAATCCTTGTCCCTAGTGTGGACTCGCAGGTTTGAACAACTACTAGCCCTCGCCCCTAATGTGGACTCGTAGGCTAGCATCACCATCGTCCCTAGTGTAGACTCGCAGGTGTGAACCATATACTACTAACCCTCGTCCCTGGTGTGGACTCGCAGGCTAGCATCACCCTCGTCCCTAGTGTGGACTCGTAGGTGTGAACCATATACTACTAACCCTCGTCCCTGGTGTGGACTCGCAGGCTAGCATCACCCTCGTCCCTAGTGTGGACTCGTAGGTGTGAACCATATACTACTAACCCTCGTCCCTGGTGTGGACTCGCAGGCTAGCATCACCCTCGTCCCTAGTGTGGACTCATAGGTGTGGACAGATAACTACTAACCCTCGCCCCTAATATGGACTCGCAGGTTAGCTTAACTACTAACCCTCGCCCCTGATGTGGACTCGCATGTTAGACTAACCTTCGTCCATGATGTGGACTCGCAGGTTAGCTTCAAGATTTCATGACAAGGAGATAAAGCAGTTCCGATATGACTTATTCATCCGATGACACGATGCGACTCGGTCCAAGTACAAGTGATGACACGACACGACCCAATCACGATACACGAGAAAACCAATCCAATATGAACTACAAGGTTAACTATGAACAAGGACTATATATACGTATATCCAATATGAACTACAAAGCTAGTTATAAACAAGGCTATATATATACTAGCAGGCATAATATACAAATCATATATAAATAATCAACTAGTAGAACTGTATAATAATATAAATATGCATGTAAATAAACTGTAGAGGGAGGCAAGGTATCTTGCCTGTGGTCCTTGTACAAACCGTAGTCACAAGTCGAGGATGACGGAATGCCGATCAAGGAGCTATCAACCTATAACACATATCGCACCATGAACTGTGCACGAAAACTATAAATCAATTCTAATGTTCTAGTTAAATTCATGGAATAGTGGCTAGTTGGGTTACTAATCTAATAATAATTAATTCTATAATAATTCACTTAAAAACCTAATTTAACCTAATAATAATCTGAATATAATCTAAACATGCAAGTTTGGCCATCAAAAGTCATATTTTCAATTTTGGAAACCATGGCACGTAAATCGAAGCATGTCGTTGACTATTTAGTCAAATGTTGTGAACTTTAGATTTTGAATGTGCACCTTGGTAAATTTCAGTGCCACGAGTGTGCTGGAATCAACCGTGCCGTAAAATCACGCTTTGGTCAAAAGATATCGCCGTTATGGCTAATCGTGACCAAAACGGTGATCAACCGATCAATTTTGAGTTCAACAGAATAAATAAAATACTAAATGAATGAAATAATTTCTGGGAAAATTTTATGTCATAGAGATCTGTGTTAGCTTTTCGAAACTTTAAACGGTTCATGATTTCGATTTCTGGTTCTCCCGGAATCTTGAAAACACCGAAATGTTTTAGACAACCGACACTCTACGAATTTTCCAGAAATTTAGGAATAATATATATGAAAATAAATTACATATTCAGAAATTTTACCTCAATACGAATCCAACAAAAAAAATGGCGCACGAAAATCACGTCGGAGTTGACGGCAATCCTTGGGGTCAATATATGCTCATAGGCTTGCACAGTAAATTTTAGAAGTCTTAGAAAATAGGTTTTTTCTATATTTAATTATCTAAAAATCCCAGAAAAATTGTAGAAAAATATAGAAAATATATTTAACCTAATAGATCCTAAAGAAAAATACTGGGTCTCAAAATAGTCACAAATGGCCTCAAAATAAATTATGGAAGTCATTCATAAATTTAAATCTTCATAGAATAAATATTTAAAAATATATAAAAATGTCTAAAAATCATAATAAAATATAATATAGCTATAGAATGCATATAGACACTATCTAGAGATCTTGTGACCACAAAATGGTCATAACTCACATGTGGCTTAGTCATCGTAGAAAAATTAAATGTAAACTAATCAAATAAAAAATAAAAATATATCACAAAATTTCGGAAAGAGGAGTTACAAATCTACCCACCTTAAAAATAATTTCGTCCTCGAAATTCTAATTCATAACTATTCCTTAAAAATCAAAGTCTACTATTACCTTAATCTCCTCAAATTTAATTTCTCAAAAATATTTATAACATTCTCTAGTCATTTTATAACTCCGAATACTTGAGGACTTCTACCCACCTTTGGTCACACTACTCCTCAAAATACGGTCACTAAAATCTTATAACCTTCTAACTAGTTGCTAACGATTCTACCAACAGATATCTAGGACGTATGGCATCTATAATCCCTCATATCGATAAATAACCAAATATTCAATAGTCAAGCAATATTATACAATAACTTAGGGATCTCTGATGAATTCTAGACAACACGATCATTCGTTATCCCGAAATACGAAGGGACGAGAATCAATGGTACGGGAGGGCAAGGGAGAACGTATACGAGGTTTCAAAGGCGGTAGAGAAATTTCTAAGAGAATTTTCAAGGCAGAGTGGATTGAGATTTCTAAGGTTTAGTCAAATTCGCAGGCTCGTATCAGTACAATTACGTAACCGATACGATATGCTCTGACCTGCATGGGCCACCAAAAAAACTTGTCACGACCCGCACCTGCTTTTCGGATGCGAGAGCATGAGCAAGCCAGCTACGCATCGAGCGGACTCTAGCCCGACTCGAATACATAAACGCTGTCACGGCTATGGCAATGGACCTAATCAGGGTGATGCAATCTATATCTCAATCCACAATAAGAATAATAATCAAGAATGAACAAGTATGGATCGTGGTCTGCAGCCCACTAGCATGCATGTCCGATTAGACTACAAAAAATAACATGAGTCTATAAACTGAATCAATAAATATGAAATATCATGATGATGAAAGGGAAACACAAGCTGGATGAATTGGATAATAAACATGGTATCAATACCTGAGCAATATCATCACATCCGGACCCCACAAGTGTCATAATCATCCGCCATCCAGAGCTGCTAACTAACTCCACGCAATAACTAACCTGAAGAGATCATCAGGTCCTCAGAGGATATAGCAAGATACATAAAAATATGCCTATCTAGCAGTTTATCATACAATAAAGAAAATACAGGAAATAAATAGAAAAAGGCCAATCAGTACGAAGACACGACTATACACGACTAGAAGAACCACTACGCCTAATCGAACTGCTGGAGAAGAACAAGAGAACACGATATCACGATGTCAATGGATAACCAATCGAATACTCAAACCCTCGTCCCTAGTATGGACTCGCAGGTTTGAACAACTACTAGCCCTCGCCCCTAATGTGGACTCGTAGGATAGCATCACCATCGTCCCTAGTGTGGACTCACAGGTGTGAACCATATACTACTAACCTTCGTCCCTGGTGTGGACTCGCAGGCTAGCATCACCCTCGTCCCTAGTGTGGACTCGCCATATACTACTAACCCTCGTCCCTGGTGTGGACTCGCAGGCTAGCATCACCCACGTCCCTAGTGTGGACTCGCAGGTGTGAACCATATACTACTAACTCTCGTCCCTGGTGTGGACTCGCAGGCTAGCATCACCCTCATCCCTAGTGTGGACTCGCAGGTGTGGACAGATAACTACAAACCCTCGCCCCTAATGTGGACTCGCAGGTTAGCTTAACTACTAACCCTCGCCTCTGATGTGGACTCGCAGGTTAGCTTAACTACTAATCCTCGCCCCTGATGTGGACTCGCAGGTTAGCTTCAAGATTTCAAGACAAGGAGATAAAGCAGTTCGGATATGACTTATTCATCCTATGACACGATGCGACTCAGTCCAAGTAAAAGTGATGACACGACACGACCCAATCACGATACACGAGAAAACCAATCCAATATGAACTACAAGGTTAACTATGAACAAGGACTATATATACGTATATCCAATATGAAATACAAAGCTTGATATATATATACTAGCAGGCATGATATACAAATCACATATAAATAATCAACTAGTAGAACTGTATAATAATATAAATATGCATGTAAATAAACTGTAGAGGGAGGCAAGGTATCTTGCCTGTGGTCCTTGCACAAAACCGTAGTCATAAGTCAAGGATGACGGGATGCCGATCTAGGAGCTGTCAACCTATAACACATATCGCACCATGAACCGTGCACGAAAACTATAAATCAATTCTAATGTTCTAGTTCTAAATTCATAGAATAGTGGCTAGTTGGGTTACTAATCTAATAATAATTAATTCTGGAGTAATTCACATAAAAACCTAATTTAACCTAATAATAATCTGAATATAATCTAAACATGCAAGTTTGGCCATCAAAAGTCATGTTTCCAATTTTGGAAACCATGGCACGCAAATCGAGGCATGCCGTTGACTATTTAGTCAAACATTGTGAACTTTAGATTTTGAAAGTGCACCTTAGTAAATTTCAGTGCCGAATCAACCGTGCCGCAAAATCACGCTTTGGTCAAAAGATATCGCCGTTATGGCTAATCGTGACCAAATCAGTGATCAACCGATCAATTCTGAGTTCAATAGAATAAATAAAATACTAAATGAACGAAAAAATTTCTAGGAAAAATTTATGTCGTAGAGATCTGTGTTAGCTTTCCGAAACTTTAAACGGTTCGTGATTTCGATTTCTGGTTCTCCTAGAATCTCGAAAACACCAAAACGTGTCAAGTTTTGGACACCGACACTCTACGAATTTTTCAGAAATTTAGGAATAATATATATGAAAATAAATTACATATTCAGAAATTTTACCTCAATACGAATCCAACAAAAAAAAAATAGCGCATGAAAATCACGTCGGAGTTGATGGCAATCGCTTCGGGAAGTCGGAAACCTTAGATGAGTTCTCCCACGAAAAGCTGCTAAATTTTTTAGGTTTAACGAATATAATAATATATATATATAGGAGAGAGTGTCGGTGGACATGTGGGCCCAGTGCTGACTGTGCAGATGACTGTGTAATTAGTTAATTTAAATGCAGAAATCGTTAAAAACTCATTTTAACTCCAAATAAATATCAGAATTATTCCAAAAAATTGTAGAAAATTATAGAAAATACATTTAACCTTCTAGAATATAAATAAAAATGTTTTACCTCATATTAGTCCTAAATAGACTCATAATAAATATTGGAAGCCTTTAAAAATATATAAACTTTAATGAATAAATACTTAAATATTGCCAAAAATTATGGAAAATTCTAGAAAATATAAAATAGCATAATGAACCCTAGAAAAATATTTGGGGTCAATATATGCTCATAGGCTTGCACAGTAAATTTTAGAAGTTTTAGAAAATAGGATTTTCCTATATTTAATTATCTAAAAATCCCGAAAAAATTGTAGAAAAATACAGAAAATATATTTAACCTAATAGATCCTAAAGAAAAATATTGGGTCTCAAAATAGTCACAAATGGCCTCCAAATAAATATGAAAGTCATTCATAAATAAAATCTTATAGAATAAATATTTAAAAATATATAAAATGTCCAAAAATCATAATAAAATATAATATAGCTATAGAATGCATATAGACGCTATCTGGAGATCTTGTGACCAAGATGGTCATAACTCACATGTGGCTTAGTCACAACTCCAATGATCATAGAAAATTAAATATAAACTAATAAATAAAAAAATAAAATATATCACAAAATTTCGGAAAGAGGAGTTACACGGGGCAAAGTTGCCGCATCCATTTATTGCAGATTTCTTGGATCTTTTCCGAAGATTGTCGGGGATGCCGTCGGACAGAGATGTTGAGTTCACGATAGACTTGATGCCGGGCGCTGAGCCTATTTTCAGCATGTCTATCGGATCAACAACAGCGAGTTGGCAGAGCTGAAGAAGCAAGTCGACGAGCTGCAGGACAAGGGCTTCATCAGATCCGTTCTTCGCCTTGGGGAACGCCAGTCTTGTTTGTCCCAAAAAGACGGTACGATACAGATGTGTTATCGACTACCGACGCTCAACAACCTCTACTATCAAGAACAGGTATCCTTTCCCAGGATTGATGACTTGTTTGATCAGTTGAGCGGTGCGAGGGTGTTCTCGAAGGTAGACTAACGATCGGGGTACCATCACTGAGATGAAGGGGGATGACATACCGAAGACTGCTTTTTGTACCCGCTATGGCCAGTATGAGTTTACCGTCATGCCGTTTGGGTTGACTAATGCCCCGACGGTATTCATGAACTGATGAATAAGGTATTCCATCCATACCGTGACAAGTTCGTGGTGGTCTTCATTGTCAATTCTCATCTATTCGAAGACGCCGAGGAGCACGAGGAGCATCTGCAGGTAGTACTGGAGACTCTGAGGAGGGCAGCTGTAATGGAAAGCTGTCGAAGTACGATTCTTCTTGGATCGAATAGAGTTCCTGGGCCATGTTGTATCCGGTGATGGGATTTCAGTGGATCAGAGGAAGATTACGACGGTAGAGTCTTGGTCGACACCCAGTTCAGTTGCTGAGATTCGGCGCTTTCTGGGTTTGGCAGGCTACTATAGGAATTCGTGCAGGACTTCTCTCGAATAGCAGAGCCGATGACTGACTCACCAGGAAGGACGTGAAGTTCGTCTGGACTGATGAGTGTCAGGCTGCTTTTGAGGAGCTAATAGGAGGTTGACATCGGCTCCTATTTTGACGTTGCCATCTGGGTCCGGAGGATTCACGATCTACAGTGATGCTTCGGGGAAGGGTCTGGGTTGCGTTCTTCAGCAGCATAGGAAGGTAATTTGCTTATGCATCTAGGCATTACGACCACATGAGAAGAACTACCCGACTCATGATTTGGAGTTGGCAGCAGTCATATTTGTCTTGATCTGTGGAAACACTATTTGTACGGAGAGCGTGTGGAGATCTTCATGGACCACAAGAGCTGAAGTACGTGTTTACCCAGAAGGAGCTGAATGAGGTAGAGGCGATAGTTAGAGCTGATGAAGGATTTTGATATCCTTACAGTACCATCCGGGGAAGGCCAACGTGGTTGCGGATGCTTTGAGCAGGTATCCCGTAGCCATGTTTGACGATGGATCGTCACCTTCTGGCAGATCTGGAGAGCTTGGGTATAGAGATGATAGTTTCCGGGTTTGAGGAGCAGATGTGGGGTCTTCAGGTGCAGTCAGAGCTGATGGACAGAGTCAGAGCAGCTCAGTTTGAGGATGAGCTCTGAGGGTCATCAGGAGCAGGTCCAGACAGGACTGTTGGATGAGTTCTCTATAGCGGGAGATGGGTCGTTGAGGCATGGTACCAGATGTGCGTGCCGAGCGGAGGACTTCGAAAGGAGGTTCTTCAGGAGGCGCATCGTTCTCAGTACTATATGCATCCTGGGGCCAACAAGATGTATAGAGACTTGAGACAGCATGTTGGTGGTATGGCATGAAACGCGAGGTGCTCAGTTCATTTCTAGATGCTTGGTATGCGCAGGTGAAAGCCGGGAGGCAGAACCCGGTGGATTTGCTCCAGCCACTACCCATCCTGAGTGGAAGTGGGAGCATATCACTATGGACTTTGTGTGGACTTCCACGCTCTCCAGGAGGGAAGGATGCGATTTGGGTCATTGTGATCGATTGACCAAATCGGCCACTTTTGCCTTTCAAGGTAGGTTTTTCTACGGAGAGGCTGGCCGAGATGTACGTGCGACAGATTCCGATTACACGGGGTTCTAGTGAGTATAGTCTCGGATCGGGACAGCAGATTCACTTCCCCCTTCTGGAGGAGTTACAGCTTAGCTTGGGCACATCGCTCAAGTTCAGTACCGCATACTACCCCCAGACAGACGGGCAGTCGGAGAGGATGATTCAGACCCTCGAGGATATGCTTCGTACATGTGTCTTGGACTTTGGGGGATCTTGGGAGGACCACCTTCACTTGGTAGAGTTTGCTTACAACAACAGCTACCAAGCCAGTATAAAGATGTCACCTTTCGAGGCTCTATACGGACGGAGGTACCGTACTCCCTTATCTTGGGATGATGTCGGCGAGAGGGTTTTGCTTGGCCCTGAGATGGTAGTGGATGCTGCGGAGAAGGTCAAGGTTATCAGAGATAGACTTCGGGTGGGTGCAGGACAGGCAGCGGCATTGGGCCGATAGCTACCGGGGGTCGTTGGAGTTTGAGGTATAGTTTAGATTTTTCTAATATTTGAGTCTGATTGTGATTGTTTTAGATCAAGCTTTAAGTCTTGTATTTTTGTTCTAGGTTGGTGATCTTGTATTTCTGCAGATTTCTTCGACGCGTGCATGATTCATTTTGGTGGCGACGGAAAGCTTAGTCCACGATACATCGGACCATTCCGTATCTTGGGCAGGGTTTGCAGTGGCTTACCGACTGGAGTTACCGCCCGTACTAGGGATGCACAACATGTGCCATGTGTCGCAGCTGAGACGGTACGTGGCAGATCCCAGTCACGTCTTGGACCACTCCAAGATCGAAGTGGGACCGACTCTCAGCTATCCAGAGAAGCCGGTTGAGATCTTGGACCGAAGAGAGAAGGTGCTCCGAAACCGTCATTCCCTTGGTTCGTGTTGCATGGAGGCACCACTCTCCAGGTGAGTCTACCTGGGAGAGAGAGGACGACATGCGGGAGCGATTTCCATATCTCTTCGAGCCTTGAGGTAAAATTCTTTCTTTTCTTTCCTGTTCTATTCATGTTGCTGTGTTAGTTTCTCATTCAATTTCGAGGACAAATTTTTTTAAGGTGGGTAGACTTGTCACTCCCACTTTTCACAAATAGGGGTAAATGGTCATTTTTGGCATTTTTGGGAATTTTAGAAATTTTATTTAATTTTATTGTTATTTGGGGATTTTTAGAGTCGGGTTCAAATTTCAACTCATTCCGACTTGTATCGGGAACCCGGGGTAGCTTAGACTCTGATCAGGACCCAATTTTAAGTTAGACAAGGCCCATAAAATCCCACAAATTAGTCTAGTACCTTTAGATAATTTTTCTGTGACTTAATCGGCCAATTTGTAGATTTTAACTTGGCCGTTCCAACCCGAAAATTCCTAAGTCAAAATTTGGCCTAAAGGAGGCTTGGAGGGCATTTTGGACATTAGCCAAATGCCCCCAAACCCCTTACATGGCCGGCCACCTATGGAGGTCCATCCCCACTTCATTTACTTCTTCTCCACTCAAGTTCTTCTCTAAAATTGATTTTCCCCAAAACCTAGACCTAGAAATTGAGATTTGATCTCTCAAACTTCCATTTCCCCCAAATTTCTTCCATAGAATCTCTCTATACCATCAGGAGGGTGCTACCTAAGTTTGGGAGAGAAGTGCAAGGTGGAAGTGTCCATTCTTCGAGAATCTTTGAATCGGAGAGAGTTTCATTAGGATTTACTCCTAATTGGTAATTACCTATTCTCTAAATTAATTCCTATAAAATTTTATTGATTTTGGAACCCATAGGAACCACCCCATGGTTATGTCCCTTGTGTAGAGATTTGAGGCCTATGGAAGACTCCTAGGAGGTTTAGGATTAGTGTTTGTGTCCTTGTGTTTGTGTATCTATGTATATATATATTTTATATATTGTGTGTGTGTGTGTGTGTCCATATATATATATACATATGTGTGTTCCATGTGTGTAGTTGTGTGTGTCCATATATATATATATATATATATATATATATATATATATATATATATATATATATGCATATATAGATATGTATATATATATATATATAGATATATATTATATATATAATATATATATATATTATATATATATATATAATATATAATATAGATAGTATTGTGTGTATATATATATACATATATAGATATGAATGTGTGTGTGAGTGTCTCTCCCTCTCTCTCTCTCTCTCTCTCTCTCTCTCTCTCTCTCTATATATATATATATATATATATATATATATATATATATAATATATATATATATATATATATATATATATATATATATATAAAATATATAAAAAATATATATATAAAAAAAAAATATATTATATTATAGATGTGTATGGTGTTTGTGAGTCTATATATATATATTATATATAGATGATGGTGTGTGAGATTGGAGAGGATTTTAGAGGAAGAGATTGAGAGATTAGAGATGATGAGAGGGTGAGAGGGGGAATAGAAGGAAGAAGGAGGGCAATCGCAGCTGCTGTGGGGGGGGGATGGAGCTGCTGCCCCCCCCTGAAACTGAACAGCCAGCAGCAGCAGCAGTAATACCTGCAGCAGTAGCAGCAACTTAGCAGCAGCAGTAGCACTAAGGACCCCCCCTTTTTAGCCTATTAAACCCCCCCCCCCCCCCTAAAAACCCATATATATATATATATATATATATATATATATATATATATATATATATATATATATATATATATTATACGTTTATATACCCATATATATACATATATACTCCCTTATATACTCCCAAAATAATCTCCCAATTAGTCCTAAGAGTGTGTGTGTAGAGTGAGCTTAGAGAGAGTTCGTGAGTCAGAATTTAGTAAAAGGGGGAAATTGAGTTCCGAGTGTCGGAACGCTCCAAAATTGGATGAGACTTAGATAATGTGAATTAGATTTTGTGGGTAGGCTACCGAGTTGAAATCGGGATTTCGTGTCGGAGTAGGAGGATGGTATCGCACGATATCATTGAGTATCTCGCGATACTCAAGATAATCGGTAAATCGACAACATGAGTCGTAAGATGGACTGGATGTCCACTCTATCTAGGAAGCTTGATAGGTAATGATAGTGTAGGCTAGTATCTTACTACCCTAGGAAGCCAGGATTGAAACTCCTAAGGTAAAGCAACTTGGCCTTAGTACTAGAGTAGAAGGGTAAATAGGATAAATAGGGATAATACCCAATTCTCAACATATGAGTTTAATACTAAGATATAGCTAAAATTAGGTTATTATGGTTGGTAATGGTTAGGAATAGTGGACTTGGACTAGCCTTGACCTTCGTTGACCACGGTTGACTATTTTGACCAAAAGTCAACCGAAAGTCACCGAAGTCAAAAATAGCCTAGAACTTGACCAAACTTGACCAGTTGACCCAAAATCAACTGTTAGTCAACGTTAGTCAAGTTTGACCTAAAGTTGACCTAGAGTTGACCAGAGTTGACCAGTTGACCAAAAGTCAACTGTAAGTCAACTGTTGACTTAAATCGACCTAGTTTAATTTCGTTTGACTTGCATTGACCCAGTTTGACCTGGTTAGGCCTAATATGACTTAGATTGACCCTGTACAATCTAATTTGACCTTGTTTGACCTAGTTTGACGTATCTTAACCTAATTTGACTCAGTATGACTTAATTTCACTTCCAAACCATTATATTGATACACTATTCCATCTATAGGTCCTCGAGGCACTGTTCTTGGACTCAGTCGATCTATCCATCATATTACATGTAAGTACATTCTCTGATACTTTTCTAATTTATGATGATTGTTATAATTCATGTAATTAGTGTAGATATGTTTTTCTTGACACATTGGTCACACGGATTGGTATTCATGGATTCCGACATGAGGTATTATTCCTTGTTATCTTGGTATGTCTTATGCAAGCCCCCTTATAGTTCTTGTGTAGTATATGGATGCTGATTCTCGAGGAGACTTGCTCCTTCTTGTAGAATCTCGTGTCGTGGCGTGTCTTGTTCGGATCCACTCTACCAGTCAGGGACGGGGAGTATTAGTGTAGATGTGTGGTCATTATCCACTTTGTTACTCTTGTAGATCTTGTGAGTATTGATCATACACTCTACGTATGATTAACCAGGCCAGTAGACCTTGTACAGACCCAAGCCGGCCACATGTTGAAACTAGTACTCACACACTTAGATAGATGATTCTTGATTCTTGTACATGCCATGATCAGTTTTACTTGCCTTGTTCTAGCTCTAGATTTACAGCTTATCTTGCCATGATACTGACATGTACATTCTATGATTTTCTTGTATATACTCTCTATTTACAGTCTTATAGCTTTTGTCATATCTTGTGAACTGTTGTTAGTTGATTGTACTCGTTCCATCCTGACTGGATATGTTGACAAAATATTACAGATACTGATGAGGAGGATTATAGTACCTACTACGGTCCAAATGACGTAGTGGCTTAGACTTGGAGACCTTGGTCCAACAAGGCTTAGCTCCGCCCAACGAGCCTCTAGCTTAGTTTAGTTAGAGTAGATATTTTGGACTGGACCTTGTCTCCAGCTTGCTACTTATGTTATATTATTTTGGGATTGTATAACTATATTACTTGTGTCTCTCTCTCGTTGTTGAGCGGGATTTTGTACTTGTGTTTATATCTATCTGGTTTTTTGTGCCATACTTCTTCTTTCTAGATTGTGATTGAGTTATCAGTATTTCATATTATATACCTCCGTATGGAGATGACAGGTTGTTATATACTGTTTTGTTGGCTAGTACCTACTGCGTCTACGCTATTTTTACGGTGTAGGCTGGGCGTCGTCACACATTTGTGCCCCTACCTAGGGTGCGGGTCGTGACAGTGACTACCGTCAATATAGTGCATGTCATTAACTTGTCACGATTGTATCACGAGTTGTGTGTGAGTTTGAGTATCATGTAGTGGTCACTTGTGTTGGCTGATCACCCTGCGCATGCGTAGGAATAACTGTCAATAGATGCATGTTAGAAGACTTGACAGTTATTGAATATAAACCGTGTTGTGAAACGACACGTGTTGGTGTGTTGGTTACGATGCATGTATAGTATCATTGGGGAGGGGACAGCTACTAGCGTAGGGGCTACATTTACTTTTTACACATTTATGGGTGATAGTGACTCGGATGAGCGCTACTTGCTGCCCGGCCGATAGTGTCTCGGATGAGCGCTACTTGACGGCCACTCTTTATTACTTGCTTGCGTGAATCCGTACAGCCCCTGCGTAGAACGTTGTCCTCAAAGTGCATATCACATAGATGGTTAGGTACCCTGTTGTGTTGTAGTTTATAGTATTTTTTACTTATGCAGTTACATGGCATGTTCTTCTGTATCTTGTTACGTCCCTCTGAGGACCTGGTTATCTCTCCAGGTGTATGCTTTCATGATTTACTGCAGGTGTTCTAGCCAAGGCCGTGATCTTCTCCCTTCCTTCGAAGAGAATTCGCTTGGTTCGTTTGATATTTTATCGATTCACTTCTTGTACATTTTATTTTGAGATAGTTGGTAGTGGACTTTGTCTCCGCCCAACGTTTGTACAAATGACTTTAATAAGTTGATTTTATGATATATTGGTTTGTGGATGAGATTAGCTTCATGGTTACTACATTTTACTTATGTGTACATACGAGATATCCATATATTGGAGTATACTTCGTATGTAGACAGCTGGCATGATACGTTTCTAGTCCTACGTATTTTGGACTGGGGCGTTACATTTTTGTGGTGGCCCATGCAGGTCGAGTTTGTCATCAGTTACGCTATCGTACCGATGTGAACCTGCATATAGGATTAGGATATAGGAATCTCATCCACAAGCTTGACTTCCTTCCTCAATTCCAAATCTCGAACTCTCGTCCGATTATCTTGACTTTCTTCTGCTTGATTCCTTTCACTACAAATCTTATCTTCTTTCGTGCAGAATAGGGAGGTTAAGAGATAACTTATACGAGTATACGTGTAATATTCCTCAATTACTCCATTAGTTGACTTCATAAGTTGAGTAGTATGACTACAACCTACCACCCGTATCCTTTTAACCTAGTATTAAAGTGTAACAGAGCGATAATGAATATATGCTAGTGTAGAAGAGATGTTTACCTAGAATATAGAGATTTCGTAGCCCATACCCATTGGTCAACTAAGGCCTGATACAAGAACCAGTAGGACGACTGTATACGCAAGCACACCGGATAAGACTTAGATACTTGTGAAACTCGAACTATTTATTACTACTTTCAACGTATTCTCCCGTACATATACTTTAAACTACCATGAATAACGATGCTATTTATAGCCTAGTTTTACAAGCTTATTTTTTGTCGAGCTTGTTCAGGAATATGTATACTGGGGACGCCCACAAGCATATTGTCTAATTAGAATCAACGTATTATGGTCTGATCAACCATAGTGCACTTGGTTCGCTCTTCATATGATTATCCCATGTGGATTGAGATATAGAGGTATCTAGGATCTCATCCGCGACTGCATTGACAATTTCTCTTGAATTACACATTTGCCTTTGAATTACGTAATTGTATTCAATGGCATCTTTCTTGAACTCTTTATTGCTTTTATCTTTCACTGATTGGAAAGACGAACGCATGTATTTGATAGATAAATACAGAGTATCCCCATGGCCATGGTAGTTATATGCACAAGTATAGCAACCATCAGCCAAGCCATATAACAACAACCTTGCCTAAAGTTGCTCGTCCTTCCCTCGACCCTAATAGTAATATCGTGACCTTTATAGTCATTTAAGCTTGAAAGATGAGTAAGATCTTACCCCTGGGTAAACCACAAACCTATGAGACTATCTAATCTCTAAGAATCATTTATTGTGAGTCTCCAAATATTCATCTTGATTCTTGGCTTAACTAGCAACCCGTATGCCTTAACTTAAACCATACTTGACTAGGCCCCCACAGTTTAGACAGTGAAGAATAACCAAAATAAGGACAAGCATTGCAAGGACCATGGTAGACACCCATTCCAAGATTAGAGATTCAGCAGATGTTACTCTAGGTACAAAATTCTATTATCAAAGAAGTGACATAATATTAGAACAACATATTCACCAGCTTAGCCAAAATCTGTAGCATGATGCCCCATCATTATGTTGTATTAGTAATCAACAAGTGATGCATGAGCACTACATTTAATACCTCTAGAACGCTTGTGACTATAGTCTGGCAGGTTTGACACAAATAAAATTCACGACTTAGTAGTTAGGGATCTTTCCCATGATCGTTATTCTACCGATAGACTCTCGTATACCATGGACAAGTGGGTCATTCCATCTTATCGACTCAGGTACCACTGTACGTGATTATTTCCATTATTAGGACTCGGGGTGCAATCCTCGAAACGGATTCACAACTACCCTATCATGTTATCGATCACATCGTGACTTATTATTACCAAATGTCAAGGTACGATATCGCGACTGCAAATATTCCTAACCTCATTATTCCTAAAACCATATCCTAGTCTCTAGAGTGAATAGATTGTAAGCCATTCTTACTTTTAGGAATTTGGGGATCACCGATTTATTGAGGTAAATTGGTTCTCATTAGGATGATAAATTAGTGACTCGTGAACTCCCACTTTCTTTTAGATCTTTTGGTGTCCCTTACCGTGACTTTGATATTTGAAGTGTAATACTAGCTGTTACCTTCCAACAAAATTTATATGCAAAACTTAAACGAGTCCACCTTCAAGTAGACATATCATGTCCCACACAAACACTCCTTGGACTCTATTATTATGATACGACTTTCAGGTCAAAAGGGACTAGCGATAACCCTTACCATAACACCGATGTACTTTCGGACTGCAGTTAGAGATCCAACCTTGACTCAAATCTTTTGGCCCAATATATGGTTGTGATCTACTCGAATCCCTCTACGCATATGCCACTAGTGTGCCACTCAATAGAGGCCTTGTGTGCTACTTAAACACAAAAGTCACGGAAGGCGCATCTCACGACTTACAGAACCTATTCTACCAACCCGACGGGAAATTTGCCCAACCACTTGAATTTGAACCTATTCTACATTACCCTAACCTAATAGGGATCGTTTAAAATTCCACAAAATTTTTTCCTAGCCACTATAGATTAAAATCTAAAGTTCATGCAATCAAAGATTGAAGTCCAATTAGGGAACCTATTGAGACTCAGTTAAACCCATCATAGCCCATCGCCATATTGGGACTATAAAACCAAACTTGATGAAATAGGCCCGCAGTAGGTCCCACCTCTTGGCTCACTAATTCTCCTTCCATAGATTTCGTAACTGCATCTCTTCGTAGCCTATGTTATGCATCTCTCGGTACCAACTTGCTTCCGGATATACTTGACCAAGACCTCTCATATTGTCTTGACCAAACATAATTAATATATGGGCCATATTAAATAGATAATACCTAGGACTTCCTATAGAGTCTGTGACTATGATTGGAAATACCTCATACTTCTTATACCTCCTTGAAATTTGACCTTCTTAGAAGCCCTATTACTGTGCTTTCCCCGATTAACCAACTTCTATAAGTTGGGTAGAACATTGAACTTATTATACTCTACCTCTCAGAATGGGATTACAATCGTGACCGTTCTTCCGTCTGTATGGAATTTATGAAACGATATTTTATTTTGTATTTTATATCCCTTTGCTCGTGCGTTTAGATAACTACGGTAACAGATTGCAACCTAAATTCTTCAAGTCAATCATAGAATCATTTTTGTTTTCAATAGCAAATTTTTTTTGAGACAAATAGATCGCAAACCTCTCTAAGGAACATAAGATTTTGGAATTAACAAGTGGATGGAAATGATCTGGTTCCAATTAGACTAATAATTTAATGGTTCATAACGTCGACCCATATTCGTATCATGTGATACCCTCGACCGTAATTTTGATAATTGAAGCACAACGCTAGCCTTTTCCTTTCGACAAAGTTCACACTCACGAACTAGACTAGTCATGCTACTCACATGACATGCATGTCCCACACAAACGAACTTTCCAGTGCTCCATTTAAAAATTACACCACGTATATGACACATTGTTTCCTCGAAACAAACCATACAGACCCAAATTCGACCTATTCGATTTCACCCATGCAAATATCGATCTATTCCCTTAACTAAACTGAATACTCAAGATCTATGCAAGACACACACCTATGACGTATGCCTTCCAACAAGCAAGCGCATGCCTCCTACACAACACCAAACATCTGCCCACGTAATTTTGACTTACAGTTTTCAAAACACTTGCCTAATCATATTCTATAGCCTGGGTTCTTTAATTATTATCGATTCTCATTACTTGGCCATAAATTTTTCTTTCCTAAGTTTTCAAGCTCACTTCTCAGTTTTCCATGTTAGACGTAGAACGAATCCTTCTGAATCGACACACCTTAGTATATTCCAACAAGAGATCGCTACCAACTTGTCAGAAGCATGACCCCGGCCCTAGAGTGACAATGTTTGATTGTAGTAACTTTCTTATAGTTGATATTGACCAAGAACGTTATGGTGTTATCGAGGTTCACTTAGAATCCAAGACAGCGGTCAGAAGTGTCCATTATTCTCGTGCCCCTCCCTAGAAATTGTCCTCCTCAAGGTCTTGTAATGACGACGATCTTTACGGGTGGCCAACTTCTATAAGTTGGGTAGAGTCTGGAAGGAAGCATACCCCATCTTGTAGAATATGATGTCAATTGTGATTCCTATGACAACCACCTCCATCCTTTCAAAAATTGAGCTAAGATTTGACGTACCTACTCTCCCTCCGTACAAAATCTCGCAATTCTTGATATTATGATTATTTTTAATTTCGAGGACGAAATTGTCATAAGTTGGGTAGGATGTAAAATCCCTTATAATTTAAAGGAATATTTAAATTATTTTTGGATTTTATTTAATTCTAATTTATTTTTATCTTATTTATATTATATAAAAGGACTATAGCCATGGTTGAGTTTGAATATGCAAGACGACTAGAAAGTATGGCATGCCTAGCGTAGTCGGGTGCTTTAACTAGTATGCTAGCCATGTTAGGAATGCCATGGTCATATTGTAATCTCTTGCATGTTAACCATTCAAATTATGGTACAAGTTATATTTTATTTAATTAATTAGTTAAGAAAGCCTTTATGACTTTTTAGGAGACCCGGTTGCACCAAACCTTCCCAAACCTCTTCCAAGCCAAACCCATCCCTATGTAGGCATGTTGGGCATTAATAAATATTAATAATTACATTTATTTGTATTTAATTCAGATTTTGTAGTGTAATTATATAGATAGAATTAAATAGTTCTATATTAGGAAACCCCTTTTTAAATCCTCAATCCAATCAACTTGCCAACTCACCAAACAACCAAATCATGCCAAGTGGACCCCCATCATGCTAATTTCGGCCAAGCAACCCCCTCATGGCGGAATGCATCAAATTAAATAGGATTTAAATCCTAGATTGCTTAAAATTCATTTAAGGATATGTTTAAATATACCAACTTATCCCAAACCTTAACCAAATCCTAATCTTTCTCTCCCTCACCTTTGGCCGACCAAAACCCCTCTCCCTCTCCATAATTTTGGCAGCAACAAACTCCCCATAGCATCTATACATCATCTCCTCCATTGCACATCTCTCCATCCTTCACAAAAACTCATCTCCTCCACCATACATCCCCGAAACCCCTCAAAACAAACCCTAAAAAAAACTCCATATCCCCCATCCAATACTCTATAGCCATTATCAACTCTTCTATACTCACCAAGAGAGGATTAGCAAGCGAGAATAGCAGAAAAGATTGGAGCTTTGGTGAAGAGAAGTCATCATCACCCTTTCTAACAAGGATCTTTGGTAAGAACCCAAATCTTTTCTTCTAAAAATCTTTACTAAAATTCTATAAAAAATATATTATTAATTCTGTAGAAATCATATTTTGATGGATTTTGTTAGGTATAATCATCCATAAAGGTTTCATGAAATATATGCGTAATATTCATGTGTCGGTAGGATCAAAATTAACCCCATTGTAAAGGAAATATGAGTTATTGGTGCCTATTTTCGAAACTGAATTTTATGTGTGTTCATATACATAAATTAGGATTTTTAAGTATTTTTCCATGATTTTAACAACTCAAATCTGGTCGAGAAAATTGTAGGTCAAAACTAGCTAATTTCGGATAACCGATTGACCTAGAATGTCCCAAACTTGTAGTATAACTCAACCCTTTTACATCTAATATTATTCTATAAAATAAATTATTTTATTGCTGTTTAAAATATATTTTTGGTTATTTTAGCAATTTTGAGTTATTAACTATGTTCCGGACGAGTTTCGGGTAGACTACCTGACTTATTAATCAACTAGTCATAAATGTCTTTAGAAATTTTAATTCTAGAATTTCAGAGATAAGTCTGTAGAAAATTAGTTTAAATATTATTTTTATGATTTTTATATGATTTTTAAGTATGTTATTGAAGTAGGGGCATAACCGACTAATTAAAAGTTAGAAACCCTAAAACTGTGTTTCGATGTCTCGTGGAACCTGTGTGTGATTGTATGGATCTAAATGGTTCCACGAGAGATTGAATATAATTTTAACACATTACTTTGACTAATTAAGTCGTATCGTAAGTTTCATAAGTAGTGACTTAATTTAGTTAATTAATTATCTAGGAGCGTCGGTCCGGAGGCGTGGACGCGGGGAGCGGCGTTTCATATTTACAGCACGAAATCAGGTAAGATATCTTGCCATATTTATTGCTTACATATAGTTGCATTTTATTTCAGTTATTGTATCTATATTCTTTATTTATTATTTTTTTCTTGCATGTGGACCTAGAGTTAAGTGACTACCGTCAATAGAGTGCATGTCATTAACTTGTCACGATTGTATCACGAGTCGTGTATGAGTTTTGAGTATCATGTAGTGGTCACTTGCGTGTTGGCTGATCACCCGTACGCATGCGTAGGAATAACTGTCAATAGATGCATGTTAGAAGACTTGACAGTTATTGAATATAAACCGTGTTGTGGAAACGACACGTGTTGGTGTGTCGTGGTTACGATGCATGTAAAGTATCATTGGGGGGAGGGGACATCTACTAGCGTAGGGGCAACATTTACTTTTTACACATTTATGGGTGATAGTGACTCGGATGAGCGCTACTTGCTGCCCGGGCGATAGTGTCTCGGATGAGCGCTACTTGACGACCACTCTTTATTACTTGCTTGTGTGAATCCGTACAGCCCCTATGTAGAACGTTGTCCTCAAAGTGCATATCATATAGATGGTTAGGTAACCTGTTGTGTTGTAGTTTATAGTATTTTTTTACTTATGCAGTTACATGGCATGTTCTTCCTGTATCTTGTTACGTCCCTCTGAGGACCTGGTTATCTCTCCAGGTGTATGCTTTCATGATTTACTGTAGGTGTTCTAGCCAAGGCCGTGATCTTCTCCCTTCCTTCGAAGAGAATTGCGCTTGGTTCGTTTGATATTTTATCGATTCACTTCTTGTACATTTTATTTTGAGATAGTTGGTAGTAGACTTTGTCTCCGCCCAATATTTGTACAAATGACTTTAATAAGTTGATTTTATGATATATTGGTTTGTGGATGAGATTAGCTTCATGGTTACTATATTTTACAGCTTATGTGTACATACGAGATATCCATATATTGGAGTATACTTCGTATGTAGACAGCTGGCATGATACGTTTCTAGTCCTACGTATTTTGGGACTGGGGCGTTACATCATATCAAGAGGAACTGCATGAAGCTCAAAGCTGAGAAGGCAAAAGGGAAGGACGATTACAAGGATCTCACGACATTTGGAGATATCATCATCGAAGCGACCAACATAGAGAAACCTTATGGCATGTGTCATGATGGCGACTGGGTCATAGACACAGGGTGTCATATCATACCACTCCACATAGGAGGATCTTTACGTCATACTGGGATGACAGTTTTAGACGTGTGAAGATGGGCGACAAGGGGACGGCTGCAGTTGTAGGCATCAATAATGTGCACTTGACAATGGAGCTTGGTGATAAACTTGTTCTTAAGGGTGTGCGACATGTACCTAGTTTGTGCTACAACTTGGTTTCGGTAGAAAGGTTGGCAAATGATGGCTATGATAGTTTGTTTAGGGACAAAGATTGGATGCTTGTGAAGGGTTCCTGTCACGACCCGCACCCGGATATACGGGTACGAATACGTAGACGACGCCCAGCCTACGCCGCAGTATCGACGGTAGAACGCTGTCTAGTACCCAATAAATATACACTACGTCTAGAAGGCCTATAACTATAAATATACTCTAGCCACATCACAACAGCTAGGGATGATAAGACAAGAAAGATAACTAAAGCACAAGAACAACTAGAAACTACTAGAATGAATCATAAGACAGGAAATAAAGAAGGAAAAACAAGACAAACTAAGGATAACTACCAGGCAACTCACATAGAAAAAATAGTGAGATTCACCTCAACTAGCAACATCATGAAGTCCAATAATGGTATAACAACTCCTAAAATATTATCAACGATATCCTGCCAGGAAAATGAGCAAGTACAAACACTAACAGCAGTTCCATGTGAATTGACAAATTCTATAAGATACAGTATAATGAACTACAAGACAAAGATATATGAAGACTTGGGAACCGTTCGAAAGCTGAGCTACAACCCTTAAACCAAATAAGGACCGGGGTTGTAACCCTTCTCCCGAACAGAACTTAGTCTCCAATCAAGGTACAATTTAAAGACAAGTAGAGCATGTGAGTAACTGTATATCATGGCATGGTGAGAAAATACTGAATGTAGAACATAGCAGGATATACGATAAGATAAAGTAAATATAAAAATGTGACTTAAATTATTAGAGCGATATGTGATCGGCTTGGGATAAGTGACAGGACAGGCTATCCACTTGGCCCGGCAATCCGCGGTGACCTCAACGGAAAGTCATGCCGGCCAACCTGGATAACGAGCACAAGGCAAGAGGATCTCG
This sequence comes from Iris pallida, assembly GCA_029216955.1. Classification (NCBI taxonomy): domain Eukaryota; kingdom Viridiplantae; phylum Streptophyta; class Magnoliopsida; order Asparagales; family Iridaceae; genus Iris; species Iris pallida. The sequence continues at coordinate 25,293 of JANAVB010002582.1, forward strand.
CTACACCCTTCGTGAGGGAAGAGTGGCGCGAGCACATGAATAGTGACAGGGTGGCTTGGATCACATAGCCCATAATAATTCCCCATCCCCGAGTAGTACAATGGATCTGGACATGACACGTCATGGCACGTGATTCTGTAAGAGGGTAGCAAATCCCCTTAGAAATCGGTGTCTATACAAGTACAGGGAACAAGACAGGAAGTGTACCAATATACCCAGAAATCTAGGAACAACATCTCATGTCATGATCCAACGTGTACTAGTCCGTGAACTATCGTGACTGAGAATCAATTAAGACAATACGACTGAATCGGATATAGCAGATATCATGACAATGAAAACTATCAGTGAATGTACTCGCCTGCGATCCTGAGCTGTCAAATGGGGTCGATGCTCAGAGTGATGCCACAGACCTAAAGATAAGATATATATATATAAGCTAATTAGGGTTCAACAGTGTTAGGCTTGATTCTATAGTATAAGCTACGTAATCTAGGTCAGACTCAGTCCACTAAGTCAAACTAGGTCACACTGAGTCACACTAGGTCAAACTGGGTCAATGGTCGACTTACAGTCAACTGGTCAACTCTGGTCAACTCTAGGTCAAACTAGGCTAATGTTGCTAACAGTTGACTTTTGGTCAAAGTAGTCAACTATGGTCAAACACGGCCAAAGCTAATCTTTATAAACATCTACAGGGTCAACATATCGATTCCAGTGATGGTGAAATCATTGGAATCGATGGATCTCAAAATACCACAAAAGAGAAAGATTATAATAATAGGGTGTCGGATGATGAAACTAACATCACCAACGTGTCCAGAATGGTCAAATCAGCTAGAATAGCCTGTCCATAAGTCCAATTTGGACACATGGGCAAAAAGGTAATTTCGGGTTAAAACGGTGTCCGTATCGGACCCGCTTTGCACCGAAAAATGTGCAAGAATTCTAGTCTACCAAACTTAACAAATTATATGTCCACGAATCCAGAATGACGATACGAACCCAACGGTATATCCAGAATTGGATTCCGATGGCCCGATCTCAAATTGGTCCGTTGACCCGGATACTGGAAATCCGATTTGCACAGAAAAGCGTGTCGAAGCTAATGTCCTCAGAACTCATCAAATTATATGTCAACGAGTCCAGAATGACGATACGAACTCAACGGTATATCCAAAATTGGATTCCGATGAGCCGATCTCAAAATGACCCGCTGACCCGAATATTGGTATCCAACTTGCACCGAAATGCGTGCCGAAACCAATGTCCACTAAAACTTAGCAAATTATATGTCAACGAGTCCAGAATGACGATACGAACTCAACGGTATATCCAGAATTTGATTCCGATGAGCCGACCTCAAAGTGACCCATTGACTCAGAAAGTGGGACCCGCTTTGCACCGAAATGCGTGCCAGGGCCCACGTTCTCCAAATCAAGCAAACTTTATATGAAAATATGCCAGAACGACGCCACGAGTATACTGGTGGTGTCAGAAATTGAATCCGGAGTCCCAGGTTCAAAAATAAAATTTTACAAGTGCAACACTAAGAATTTGAACGACCAACTTTGGCGTCGAATTCGACCGACCTAACAAGCTCAAACTGAAATAAAATCTAAAGGGGGCAGGAAGAGGGTTATACCAGCTTCGCACAGGAACTGGTAGCGCACCAACCGGAGCTGCGACGACGAAGATACGAACCCGCGAAGTTGGCATCACGAAACTGTCCAAAAATAACATAATTTAAACGGTCAACTTGGTGGCCGATTTTGATGTATCAAACGACGAAATTAACGAATGAAATTTGAGAGGGATGAAAGGGTATATACCGAGATTGAGACGGAGCAAAGAAATCGCCGATCCAACGGTCGAATTTCCGGAAAAATGTGCGCGAAGTCGCTGTCCCGAACGCGAATTCTGTATTCCGTTCCCGCGCGCGTCACGGTGGGATCTCGTGCAAAATGCACGGATAGCCCGTTTCCCGCGTCGGGGACGATGGAGGCAGCAAGGGGGGCCTCGCCTGAGGACGCCCGGCCATGGGTGGCTCGCCGGCGACGGCTGCTGGCCGCGGCGGCGCCACGTGCGGTGGTGACGCGGCAGTGGCTGCTGCCACGTCGCTGCTGCCGCCAGCAGCTGCTGCTGCGTGGCGCGTCGACCTTGCGCGGCGGAGGTCGGGCACGGCGGCGGTGGCGCAGCGCCGGGCACGGCGGGGGTGGAGTGGTGGTTTGGCTATATAGTGATGGTGGTGGTGTTGTTGTAGAGGTGGTGGAGATGGTATTGATGGTGAGAGGGTGATGGTGTTAGAGAGGATGAAGAATGGAGGAAGAGAATGAGGAGAGGTGGGGTGCTCGGCCATGGGGGCTCGGCATGGTGTGGAGTTGCGGTGTGGTGATGGAGGAGTGGGTGTTGGTGTTGAATAAAGGAGGGAGAGAGGGAGAGAGAGATATTACATGTATGTATATAATATGTAAAGAGGGAGAGAGAGAATGAGAATAGAGATATTTAAAGAGAGAGAGAGTTAGAGATGGGGGGGTTTGCTGCTCGTACAGGAGTAGGGGGTGAGTGTAAGGAGAGGTGAGGGGTGAGTGAGGGTTATATGTGTGTGTGTATATAAATATATAAATAGAGAGGGTGAGAATAGAGAGAGAGAGAAAGAGATATTTAGAGAGAGTGAGGAATAGAGAGAGAAAATATTTTAGTGAGAGAGAGGGGGAAGTGGTCGGCTGTACATGGGGGAGGGGTGGTGTGTTTGTGTGGTGAGAGAAAGAGAGAGAGAGATATTATAATATATTATATATGTATATATATATTTTTTTATTTTTTTTATATATGTATATATATATATATATATATATATATATACACACATATATAAAAGAGAGAGAAATAAAGATATTTATACAAAATAAACGTATTTTCAAATAGAGAAAAATGCAGACACATCAGTGGGATGTATGGGCTGTCATGGTAGGGTCCATGCCAAACTGGGTCGGACGTTGGGCCAAGTTTGGACAAAGTCGAAGCCAAGATTTAATTAATTTATAAATTAAGCAAATTAAATCATGGATAAAATAGGAGCACAAGGGAGATCGAAATTGTGGCACGCAAGTGGCACCTGCATAGTTTACTCAAAACAGGCCAGGGCCATATATTAGGCCGACTGGATTGGACCGATGTCAGGCCCGGAATTTAAATTGGAAATTAAGTCACGAATTACGGTAGACAATAAATTGGTCTAAATTGACCCGAACGTTGCGCAAAGCAAATGGAGCACAAGGGAACAAGTTCGAGTGGGACACGATATATCAACATGAAGATAATCTCGTCTAGTACAAACTTCAAGAAGAAAGTTTCCAGAGACGGGCATCCCTGATGCTCTAGAAATCCAAGTCACGGTAAAGTGCATTAAATGATCAAAATTAATCAATTAAAAAGAATTATCGAGAATAAATTATTTGGGAAATTCAAAAATAAATCTCGGAAATTCAGGGGGCTTACATCCTACCCACCTTATAAAAATTTTGTCCTCGAAATTAAGGGTTGGTAGTGGGGTTAAAACATGATAGAAGATTTAGGCAATATTTTAGGCACGATCCAAAAAAAATGACGAGTTTTGCACGATCAAGATAATCGATGCAAAATTGTTCAGGCACAATTTGGCACGATAGAATCATGATACGAACAAAATCATATGTGCATGATTTCAAAATAAGTCAAGTCATGAAATACGATCCAAGTTCGGACGTTTTTAAAATTGGAAATTGTCTAAGTTCACTTGGCACGATAGAGGTATGATAACGAAATCAAAACTTGAGCTTCGTCCGATTACAATCAAGTCAAAAATTTGATCAACAGGATTTCAGCTCGATAAAATTAGATTTAGGGTTATACATAGGCACGATCAAGACAAAAATGACGTGATTGGGCATTGTTCGGAATAAACAATGCTTAGCACAACATTGATCGAGAATTTAACCACCTGGTCATGAGTGAAATCAAGACCCAGATGCGTTAAAATTTTTGGAACGATTAACCACATAGGCACGAAGTAGAGTAGAGCGACGAAAATCGCAAACCTAGTCATGATCTAAAACAAGGCTAAGAGAATCAAATGGAGAGAAAAATTGAGTATAGCACGATTGAGATATAGATTTGATATAAATCAGATTATAGGTCACGTAAGCACGATCAAGATCCAAGTTCAGTTGTGAAAGACGATAAAATCATGAATTCGAAATCAAGGTCCTAAAAGCACAATTTAGGAAGGAACCCAAGTCAATTAGGCACGGTAGAAAGTCAAACATGTTTAATTCTAACATGACTAATTTCGTAGTCACGCTAGTTAGTCGTGATTGAAAATCAAAAATTTAGGCACGAGTTTGAGGCAAGATAAGATATATAGTTATGATCGTTAAAATCACGATCAAATGATTTAAGTCGGCTTAGTCACGCCAGGTCATCTGGGTATGACTAAGCACAATGAGTTCAGATATAATCAGAAAATTAAATCAGGGTCGAAAAGAGTTTAGGCACGGGTATTCAAAATCCAAACATGATCAAAATCAGAAGGCAATGCACGAGGGTTAATAGCATTGAAATCCAACCACGATAAAGAAATTTGTCTCAACACGATCTAAGTTGATCAACTTCGAGTAAATCAGAATTTGGACAAGATGGAGAATAAGATCAACGAAGGCTGGGCACGAACATCCAAGGATAAAAATCCAAGTCACAAGGGAATTGAAGTCATCTAGAGTCTAGTCAGCAACCAAGACTCTTTAGCACGATAAACAAGACGACAAAAATTGATTGGTCATGGACAGAAGGGAATCAAAATCTTAACTGTATCGAAATTTAAGAAACAATTGAGAGATAAAAATTTCAAAAATTTTAGAGTTTTCAAGTGTAGATAACAGATGTAGATATGAGATAGGTGATTGGTGTAATCAAGACATAGCTAAACAAGTCAAAGAAAATGATGGCAAGATGAGAAAATCATCACAAGATGAGAAAAGAAATGAATGATAAGTCGAGAAATAAGGGTATGAATTGTCCTCATCATTTGGTCAAAAGAAGTGAATCAATTTAAGATATGACCTGATAACCATACACGTCTATCCAAATCATGTTGCCAGGATTTACGTCACGTCAGTAAACATAGCTGCAATAAACGATAGAGTCCATAATTAAGGTATACACCCTATAATCATGTCATCTAGATTTCTTACCGCGCCAACCGGTATGGCTGCAAGAGAATCTAAATACCATAACTAGGATAGTATATCCAAAATCAGGCTCCATGTCCCTGTCAGGCTAGCTAATATGACTGCGATAAATTCCAAACTCTATTATTAAAGTAGACATTTATCGTTCTCATTGTCTCCATCAAATATGTTTATCAGGATATCCTAACTCAATCCTTAAAAACTTATCTCAAACAAGATCAAAATCGAAGTCAACCACGAACATCAAGAATTCAAAATTTAACAACGAATTAAAGACAAATAAATGGAAACTAGCGGAAATAGATTCCGATATAGGGTTTAGAAGAAAATTCTTCAGGAGATGTCCAAAGGTACTATCTAGATCAAGATAAAGGAAATCATTGGAATATAATCTAAAACAATCTCAACCTGATACGAGACTGGCAAATCATATTCTCGTCTCAACCTAGGAGATATATAAGTCCAACTTATACCTTCCTTCTAGGGTCCACAACTCATTCCAAGAAAGAATAAAGTTGATAACGGACAGATGTTTCAGAAATCAGGACGGACAGAAATAAATGAGAAAAGTTTCAAAAAGTTCGAAATAAGATTTCCAGGAGCCATCCCTGGAATCTACCAAGAGTTTCCTAATATGTGACTGAGTACCAAATTCCTAAAATATTATATGACTCAATCTTAATCCTAGGACAGGCTCGCAGTAGTACAGAAAGCTCAAGTACTACCACGACTTCGCATTAATTGCAAAGACTGACCTGCATGGGCCACCACTAAAAACGTGTCACGACCCGCACCCGGATATACGGGTACGAATACGTAGACGACGCCCAGCCTACGCTGCAGTATCGACGGTAGAACGCTGTCTAGTACCCAATAAATATACACTACGTCTAGAAGGCCTATAACTATAAATATATTCTAGTCACATCACAACAGCTAGGGATGATAAGACAAGAAAGATAACTAAAGCACAAGAACAACTAGAAACTACTAGAATGAATCATAAGACAGGAAATAAAGAAGGAAAAACAAGACAAACTAAGGATAACTACCAGGCAACTCACATAGAAAAAATAGTGAGATTCACCTCAGCTAGCAACATCATGAAGTCCAATAATGGTATAACAACTCCTAAAATATTATCAACGGTATCCTGTCAGGAAAATAAGCAAGTACAAACACTAACAGCAGTTCCATGTGAATTGACAAATTCTATAAGAGACAGTATAATGAACTACAAGACAAAGATATATGAAGACTTGGGAACCGTTCGAAAGCTGAGCTACAACCCTTAAACCAAACAAGGACCGGGATTGTAACCCTTCTCCCGAGCAGAACTTAGTCTCCAATTAAGGTACAATGTAAAGGCAAGTAGAGCACGTGAGTAACTGTATATCATGGCATGGTGAGAAAATACTGAATATAGAACAGAGCAGGATATACGATAAGATAAAGTAAATAAAAAAATGTGACTTGAATTATTAGAGCGATATGTGATCGGCTTGGGATAAGTGACAGGACAGGCTATCCACTTGGCCCGACAATCCGCGGTGACCTCAACGAAAAGTTATGCCGGCCAACCTGGATAACGAGCACAAGGCAAGAGGATCTCGCTACACCCTTCGTGAGGGAAGAGTGGCACGAGCACATGAATAGTGACAGGGTGGCTTGGATCATATAGCCCCTAATAATTCTCCATCCCCGAGTAGTACAATGGATATGGACATGACACGTCATGGCACGTGATTTCGTAAGAGGGTAGCAAATCCCCTTAGAAATCGGTGTCTATACAAGTACAGGAAACAAGACAGGAAGTGTACCAATATACCCAGAAATCTAGGAACAACATCTCATGTCATGATCCAACGTGTACTAGTCCGTGAACTATCATGACTGAGAATCAAGTAAGACACTACGACTGAATCGGATATAGCAGATATCAAGACAATGAAAACTATCAGTGAATGTACTCGCCTGCGGTCCTGAGCTGTCAAATGGGGTCGATGCTCAGAGTGATGCCACAGACCTAAAGATAAGATATATATAAGCTAATTAGGGTTCAACAGTGTTAGGCTTGATTCTATAGTATAGGCTACGTAATCTAGGTCAGACTCAGTCCACTAAGTCAAACTAGGTCACACTGAGTCACACTAGGTCAAACTGGGTCAATGGTCGACTTACAGTTGACTTTTAGTCAACTGGTCAACTCTGGTCAACTCTAGGTCAAACTAGGCTAATATTGACTAACAGTTAACTTTTGGTCAAAGTAGTCAACCATGGTCAAACACGGCCAAAGCTAGTCTCTATAAACATCTACAGGGTCAACATATCGATTCCAGTGATGGTGAAATCATTGGAATCGATGGATCTCAAAATACCACAAAAGAGAAAGATTATAATAATAAGGTGAAACCTACAGATGTTGTCGGATGATGAAACTAACATCACCAACGTGTCCAGAATGGTCAAATCAGCTAGAATAGCCTGTCCATAAGTCCAATTTGGACACAGGGGCAAAAAGGTAATTTCGGATTAAAATGGTGTCCATGTCGGACCCGCTTTGCACCGAAAAACATGCAAGAATTTTAGTCTACCAAACCTAACAAATTATATGTCCACGAATTCAGAATGCCGATACGAACCCAACGGTATATCCAGAATTGGATTCCGATGACCCGATCTCAAATTGGTCCGTTGACCCGGATACTGGAAATCTAATTTACACGGAAAAGTGTGTCGGAGCCAATGTCCTCAGAACTCAGCAAATTATATGTCAGCGAGTCCAGAATGACGATACGAACTCAACGGTATATCCAGAATTGGATTTCGATGAGCCGATCTCAAAATGACCCGCTGACCCGGATATTGGTATCCGACTTGCATCGAAATGCGTGCCGAAACCAATGTCCACTAAAACTTAGCAAATTATATTTCAACGAGTCCAGAATGAAGATACGAACTCAACGGTATATCCAGAATTGGATTCCGATGAGCCGACCTCAAAGTGACCCGTTGACTCAGAAAGTGGGACCCGCTTTGCACCGAAATACGTGCCAGGGCCCACGTTCTCCAAATCAAGCAAACTTTATATGAAAATATGCCAGATCGATGCCACGAGTCTACTGCTGGTGTCAGAAATTGAATCTGGAATCCCGGGTTCAAAAATAGAATTTTATAAGTGCAACACTAAGAATTCGAACGGCCAACTTTGGCATCGAATTCGACCGACCTAACAAGCTCAAACTGAAATAAAATCTAAAGGGGGGCAGCAAGAGGGTTATACCAGCTTCGCACAGGAACTGTTAGCGTGCCAACCGGAGCTGCGACGACGAAGATACGAACCCGCGAAGTTGGCATCACGAAACTGTCCAAAAATAACACAATTTAAACCGTCAACTTGGTGGCCGATTTTGATGTATCAAACGACAAAATTAACGGATGAAATTTGAGAGGGATGAAGGGGTATATACCGAGATTGAGACGGAGCAAAGAAATCACCGATCCAATGGTCAAATTTCTCGAAAAACGTGTGCGAAGTCGCTGTCCCGAACGCAAATTTTGTGTTTCGTTCCCGTGCGCGTCACGGCGGGATCTCGTGCAAAACGCACGGATAGCCCGTTTCCCGCGTCGGGGACGACGGAGGCAGCAAGGGGGCCTCGCCTGAGGTCGCCCGGCCATGGGTGGCTCACCGGGGGCGGCTGCTGGCCGCGGCGGCGCCACGCGCGGTGGTGACGCGGCAATGGCTGCTGCCACGTCGTTGCTGCCGCCAGCAACATCTGCTGCATGGAGCACCGGCCTTGCAAGGCGGAGGCCGACCACGGCGGCGGTGGCGCAGCGCCGGGCACGGTGGGGGTGGAGTGGTGGTTTGGCTATATAGTGATGGTGGTGGTGGTGTTGTAGAGGTGGTGGAGATGGTGGAGATGGTGAGAGGGTGATGGTGTTAGAGAGGATGAAGAATGGAGGAGGAGAATGAGGAGAGGTGGGGTGCTCGGCCATGGGGGCTCGACATGGTGTGGAGCTGCGGTGTGGTGATGGAGGAGTGGGTGTTGGTGTTGAATAAAAGAGGGAGAGAGAGAGAGAGAGAGAGAGAGAGAGAGAGAGAGATTACATGTATGTATATAATATGTAAAAAGGGAGAGAGAGAATGAGAATAGAGATATTTAGAGAGAGAGAGAGAGTTAGAGATGGGGGGTTTGCTGCTCGTACAGGAGTAGGGGGGTGAGTGTAAGGAGAGGTGAGGGGTGAGTGAGGGTTATATGTGTGTGTGTGTGTATATAAATATATAAAGAGAGAGGGTGAGAATAGAGAGAGGGAGAAAGAGATATTTAGAAAGAGTGAGGAATAGAGAGAGAAAATATTTTAGTGAGAGAGATGGAGAAGTGGTCGGCTGTACATGGGGGAGGGGTGGTGTGTTTGTGAGGTGAGAGAAAGAAAGAGGAAGATATTATAATATATTATATATGTATATATATATATTATATATATATATATATATATATATATATATATATATATATATATACACATATATAAAAGAGAGAGAAATAAAGATATTTATACAAAATAAACGTATTTTCAAATAGGGAAAAATGCAGACACATCAGTGGGATGTATGGGCTGTCATGGTAGGGTCCATGCCAAACTGGGTCGGACGTTGGGCCAAGTTTGGACAAAGTCGAAGCCAAGATTTAATTAATTTATAAATTAAGCAAATTAAATCATGGATGAAATAGGAGCACAAGGGAGATCGAAATTGTGGCACGCAAGTGGCACCTGCATAGTTTACTCAAACAGGCCAGGGCCATATATTGGGTCGACTGGATTGGACCGATGTCAGGCCCGGAATTTAAATTGGAAATTAAGTCACGAATTACGGCAGACGATAAATTGGTCTAAATTGACCCGAATGTTGCACGAAGCAAATGGAGCACAAGAGAACAAGTTCGAGTGGGACACGATATATCAACATGAAGATAATCTCGTCTAGTACAAACTTCAAGAAGAAAGTTTCCAGAGACGGGCATCCCTGATGCTCTAGAAATCCAAGTCACGGTAAAGAGCATTAAGTGATCAAAATTAATCAATTAAAAAGAATTATCGAGAATAAATTATTTGGGAAATTCAAAAATAAATCCCAGAAATTCAGGGGGCTTACAGTTCCCAACAGCTGACTCGGAGATATTTGTGTTGTGGCATGTACAGGCTTAAGCCGCTAATTTGTACAGGCAAGTCACATACACCGGATGGAGGCTCGAGGGGTGTTCGACATGTGATGGATCATCGAAAACTTACTGAAGAGGGTCTTCAAGAAGTTTTGAGGGTTACGGAGGATTCAGTTCGTCGAGACAAAGCGACGAATGGAGATGAGTCAAAAATTTATGGTCAGTCTATCGGTCCTATGACAGTTGGTCGATCCCCAGGTGGGAGTTGCTCTATGGATCCGATTTTGGCAACGGATGGTTTGCCAAAGCTTCACAGAGCAACATTGGTTTCAGCAGTTCGAAGCCAGGGAGAAGATCAAGGTTTGTAGCAAACTCAATCAGTGGTGGGTGTATCACCATTCATACAGTTCAGGGGGAGCTATGGGTCATCGACGGCATGCACAATGCATGATGTTCTGCTCGAGACTGCATGTGTACGGGGGAGCATCAGTGCCGGATATGAAGGTGGCAGGTTTAGGAATTCATATCATGGGAGAATCACAGCGTCCGCTTGGTTGGGCCAGCCAAGGGTGACGAAGCTCGATGGAACGGTAGCACGTTCCTATGGAAGTCAAAAGTCGGGGACAGACAATCGAGACTTACGGTGAGGCTGATCATCAGGGGCTTCGATCTTGATCGTGTTATTGATATCGACAGGATCCAAGTGGTGCAAGAGGTGCTACGTATGGCAGCTAGTATCGACGTGACGGTCGAGAAGCTGGAGACAAAGGAAGATGCAAAACAAATTGGGGATCGGAGATTAGTGGCATAGGGGAGCAGGAACTCTGTCCCGAGGCGACATACATGGAGACCAGTTGAGGAGCCATAGGGTTAACACCCTCTCATCAGACTGAAGGAGGAGATTGTTAGAGTCTAGTCTGGATTTGGTATTGTGCTATTTTAGATATAATATGATTCTTATTTTAGAGCTCATATTTAGAAAATCCAATTATAATCTAAAATAGAATGCTGATAGAATATATTAGGTATAATATGTCACGCCCCGATCCCGTTAGGGTCGTTCGTCCTCACTTTGATCTCTGCGGGATTGTTCGTTCTCGCTAATGCGTGATGTCGTAGAAGCCTAAGTTACGCTTGCACAAGGCTAGTACCTAATAATACAACTAGGCAAAGCAAAACACACGTACGCAGCACATTTAATTACAGAAAACCAAATATTGGACACAGAGATTTGAAATCGAAATACTACTTTCTATTGATAACTTGATAGGAATATATGCTTTGCGATTTAGAATGCCATAGTTTGGCTTATATATTTCTCTTTGAAACTCTTTTGAAAATAGCCACAATGCCCAAACATCATATCCCTTTATTACATACTCAAAATGTAAAAACACTTTCAAAGGAAAACTTGCAACTTGATTGAAATGAAATAGCTTCAAGGCGATCCACAAGCTCTATAGGGCTCGACGAGCTTTAGCGCCTCACCTAAAATTCCTCTGTCTCCTTGCTATCTGAAATGATGCCCACAACCTGGGTCAGTACACATGTACTAGCGAGCGGTTTGGCTGAACTTACATAAATCTGCACTAAGTAGACAGTGAAGCTAGCATACATTTATGTGGTCTTTCTACTTGTCTAGGTTCTTTTTAAGCAATTCATGAAAGAAACATAAACAAGAGATCATCACTTATATAGTGATTCTTATCCGCGATCGTCGGTCCATCCCTGCACAAGGCTAAGATTAGCACAATTTGCATATATATAGATATATATATATATATATATATATATATATATATATATATATATATATATATATATATATAACATACATTCATCCTTTTGTTCAGTGTTAGGCTTTGCATTAAAACTGTTCATATGCATGCACCTAACTACATGGTGGTCCACGAGTAGTTTCTGTGATTAGCCACTGTGATTCTTGGGTTTAGCTCTTCGCTTTGGACGTGATGCAACACCCCTCCGCTAGCGAGGTTTCTTGTACCTCAGGGTGTCTAGACAATCCCTCATAGGTCGAGCGATTCCCAGTGCCCTAAGAACCACCCGAGAGATCTAATTTTTTTGTGCACAAGTTGTCCAGACCAATGTATAATCTATATGCTTATCAACTAAGGTTGCGTTTGGTTCATTGTAATGTAATCGTAATCGTAATGGAATTGGGTTTGTAATGTAATTAGTTTGTAATGTAATGGAATTACAATTACTTTACTATGTTTGGTTGAAACATGTAATCAAACCATGTAATGTAATGTTAATTGCATTCATGTGTTTGGTTTACATGTAATGTAATTGAATTTTAATTAATACTATTTTAAAATACAACATAAAATTAAAAAAGTTGATCAATAAAAAAATTCAAAAATTTAAAAGAAAAAAGAAATAATAAATAATAAAAAAGGGGGAAATGGTTTGTTTCTGCTAAAAAGACCAAAAATGAAAAAAAAACGACAAAAAATTAAAAAAACCAAAAATGACAAACGAACAAAACAGGAAAAAAACCAAAACGAAAAAAAGCGATAAAAATAGAAAAACGACAAAAAAATCAAAATGACAAAAAAGGTGAAAACCATCAAAGTGACCAATAATGATAAGAAAATGACCAAAAACAAAAAAATTGACAAAAAAACAACAAAAATGAAAAAAAAAAGGACGAAAAACAACCAAAAACCAACGAAAAAAAAAAAACGACAAAAAGCGACTAAAACGGAAAAAAAAAAAAGTATCAAAAGGGATTAAAAACGACAAAAAACGAACAAAAAATGGCCAAAAAACGACAAAAAAGTTAAAAAAATGATAAAAAACGATAAAAAAAGAAAAAAACAAAAAACAAAAATGATCCAAACGATAAAAAGGAACAGATAAAAAAAAAAAAAACGAAAAAAGACAAAATAAGAGAGAATTAAAACGAACAAAAAACGACAAAAAAGATTAAAAACGTACAAAAGCGGCCAAAAACGACAAGAATGTACAAAACGACCAAAAATCGAAAAAAAAATGGTCCAAAAACGATCAAACGAACAAAAAGGACAAAAAAACAAACAAAAACGAGCAAAAAGGCAAAAAAGAACAAAAACGATAAAAAAATAAACAAAAACGACCAAAACGGCAAAAAACGAAAAAAGCGACAAAAAACGAACAAAAAGGACAAAAATGACAAAACAGAACAAAAATGGCAAACAAAAAAACGAAAAAAAAAAAAAACGGCAAAAAACTAACAAAAAGGCAAAAAACGAATAAAACAACAAAAAACAAACAAAAACGAACAAAAATGGCAAAAAAACAAAAAAAGACCAAAAACGGCAAAAAAGATGAAAAACAAACAAAATGACCAAAACACTAACAAAAAGGGCAAAAAAATGAACAAAAACGACAAAAAGGACAAAAACGACAAAAAACAAACAAAAACGAGCAAAATGGCAAAAACACAAAAAAGGGCAAAACAAATAAAAACGACAAAAACAAAAAAAAAGAGACCAAAAACAAGAAAAAGGGCAAAAAGGACAAAAAAAACAAAAACGACAAAAAATTACCAAAAGCAGCACATAATCTAGCATGTATTATTATGGAAGCATACTCATAGACAACATGTATTATTCATATGGAAACAAATTAAAAAGCAGAACATAATCTAGCATGTGATTCCATTCATTTATCTTCTCTTATCTTTTGTTATTGTGGTATCGTTGATTATAGGGACGAGGCAATAGAGTGAACTAGAGATCATTTTCTTAGGGCGTGGAGATAAATGTTAGTCCGGTCAAAGCAACTCACCAAAATGAATCTTATTCGAGAGAAGGAGGGACTTCACATACCGTTCACGCACCGCCTATACGTCATACATTGGCACCAACATTTGATTAGCATACTTCGTTCTATTTCTTTCAACATTGGACCACGAGGAGCAGGGCACTAATAATAACCCACTGAGAAAAAGTTTTGTCCTCAAAACTTAAAGTATAACTCACCCCCATCACGGTCCTGATCCTGTTGGAGTGTCATCATATTAAAAACACGAGGCCATCGCAGTTGTTCGTTATGCGATTTATCTCGAATCGACGGTGGGTCTCGCATCGTCCCACGCTCTTCAGTTTTGTTTCGATTCTGTGTCGTATTCATTCTTTTCGGACAATTCTTGACAATGTGGTCTTGACTATCACAACCGAAACATGCCTTGCTCAATGACTGACAGGCTTCCGTGGTGTGACCCCGCATGCCACAGTAGTTGCAAAGTGCTCAATGAGTACAGGATACTGGAGTACCATTTGATATTAGTTAGCTAAGTGCCCATGGATGGTGGGAAATTTGAAATGTATATAGAACACAAGTGTGTAGGGGTCTTGGGAAGAAACAAGGTTCCATGTGTCAGAATCGAGTTAGCAGAGTTTATGGCAGGTTGCAAAGGCACAATTGAGGTGAGTGTTAGTAGAACCGTAGTTGTATACCACATGATGTAGGCAGCAACCATATTTGAGAGAAAGAGATGGAGAGAGAATCAGTAGGTGTCATAATAGACATTGGAATTGGAATGGTATTTGAGTACCAAATATGATACTTAGAACCATTATCTATATGCATGGATACATTTGCCTTGACCACAACAGCCAAAGGAAATCAAACCCACCTCCATAGCATGGGGTGTCATGCATAGGTGTACATATCAAATGAGTATCAGTTAGCCTCTAATGAAGACATGATCCGTAGGCTTAGGAGTGTACTCAAGCAATAGAACAGTTGGGTATCCTTACCCCTAGAAACAGAACATATGGTGGGGACCCCTACACTAGAGGGAGAGTATCCATAGCAAAAATGTGCCATATCTAAAAAGTATGCATATCCAATTTTCAAGTGTATCCAGAGTAGTTAGTAGCAGCACTTTAGCTTTAAGAGTTCCTAAACCCAGGTTTGACACCAGATCAAACATGAGTGACCTGACACCTAACATAGCTATGTGTACCAGTAGGAAAAGTCCATGGAGAAACCAAGTAGTGGAATAGCAAATAGAAGGAATCAGAGTGGTCACCCTTTAAGTATCAGTTACTATTTGGTAAATCGAATTATACATCAGAATAGCCAATGCAGTTAATGCATAAATACCTAATGGCATGACTCTTGTCCATGTATCCAAATCCATGTAGGTCAGATAATAGGAATCAGTTAGCACAATTTGGTGTCAGACCCTTGAGGTGAGGAGTGTATATCACAAAATTCATCGCTTTAGCGACGGCCGTATCCGTCGCCCAGCCGTCGGTAAATGGTAATACCGACGGATGGCCGACGGATTTTGGTCAAAAACATCCGTCGGGAAAAGCCTTGTCGCTAAAATAATACATCGCCAAGTTGTCGCCCAGTGACGATTTCGTGACGGATTTCCGTCAACCATACTCGTACATCTCACGAAGAATGGCCGACGGATTTCCGTCAAAGCACGTATCAGAAAGTTAATGACACATCGCCTTACCGACGGCTGTATCCGTCGCTAAATGGTCGGTAATTTCATATCAGAGAGTATCTGATACGTAATATTTGTCGCTAATCCGTCGCTAAATGGTCGGTACACGCATATCAGAAAGTGTCTGATACGCAATCTCCGTCGCTAACTCGTCGCTTGTAGTCGCTGCTGTTCGACGGCCTAGCGACGGAATAGCGGCGGTACATCCGTCGACCCGGTTCTGTGAATCTTTCATATTTTCAGAACCGTGGCGACGGATATTCTACGCGACTCTACTCTCCTTTGGTAGTCGCTACTCCGTCGCCGACTAGTCACGGATTTGGTGACGATTATCCGAGGCCAAATTTATCGACTAATAGTGACAGCCTACCGACGGAATATCCGTCGATCCGTTTCTGTGATTTTTTTTCATATTTCCTTTAAATTCCTTAAAAAATTTACTATATTTTTATCAATTTTGGTACTGATTTAAAAAATTTTGTATTGTACGTCGCATAATCGTATTGTACGTTGTGCGCAAGCGGCGTATTCGTAAATTGCTCGTCAAGTGTGAATATGTGCGAGGTACATATTTTTGTAAAACATTTTTAGAAGCTTGATTTTTCAAATTAAATAAAATATTTTTGATTATTTTAAAGTTGTAAAATACGTCATAATGGAATTTCCAACTCTTTATTTTACATTATGAAAGGTTTTATAATGATAATTTTGAAAACAAGGTATTATGCAAATATTCATTTCATACGAGGTGCGTAAATTTAAAATTTATATACATAATCCCATTTTTTGAATTTATTGATATTAATTTATTCAAAAAGATATTTAAAAATATTTATTATTTTTGAAATTATATTATTGGTATTTTTGGAAAATATATTGGAAAATTATTATGGCCATTTTAAAACTTGATTTCATTTTTATGGTTTTAATTTAAAAAGTTTAAAAGGTAAAATTTATATTTAAGTTGAGTTTAGATTATCTAAGTTTAAATTGGAATTTAAATTTAGATTTGATTTATTTGAATTAAAATTTATATTATCTATTGGGGATTTAATCAATCCCAATCCCTATCCAACGGGAATTTCTACATCCTATAAATAGGCAGGTACTCTTCCAATTTTTCCCACAACCACAAATTGTGCATCGTGTCTGTGCCTCCCATCCCCTACATTTTTTCCTCCATTACAGTTATAAATTTTTGTTCAGTCCGACAACCCCGGACTCGACACCTTTCCGTGTCTCGCAGGACACGTGCCAATACGACTCAATCCTAAACCTAACCCCTGCCGCTCAGCCGACGAAGTCGCCACCACCATCTTCGTCATCATTAAACCATCCCTTCACGGACCGTGCAAGCCCCGTCTGACCCCTATCACCATCCCAGCATCATCTTCTCGACACCTCGGTCCGCCACAGCACCACTTCCGTTCGCCACAACCACGGCATCACTACCGTCGGCTCCACCCAAACCCCAAGGACTACCACCACCACCATCGCAGAAGAAGAAGAAGAAGAGGGGGAAGACCCTAACCTGTGCCATTCCGTCGCATCCAGGTATTTTCCCGACCGCCCGCCGTTTAGATCGGCCAGCGGTCGCCCGCACACGCCACCCCGCTCGACTTCCCGCCGAGCACCGCATCAGCTCCGTTCCGCCACCGCCTTCGTTCCCAGATGGACGAGCCACCGGTGACCGCAGAAACCCTTTTCCTATTCCGATCCGCCGTGCCTCTCAGTCACCACCCGGCCGTCGGGGGCCATCAGACCCACCGAGCAGGCCAGCCGTCTCCGTCGCTGTATCCCGCAGCAGCCACCGGCGTGTTCGCCACCACCCCGGAGGTGCGTGCACCGCCTCCACCTGAGACCGCCGCCAGTTGCCCCACTCCAGCCGCCCGCCTCTTCGTCGAGACTTCCCCGGCCGTCTCTTCCTCCGCGGCGTCCCTCCGCCGTGGCCAGCAGTAGCTCCGTCGAAACCCTAGGGTGAGCCGCCCCTTTCCGTGGACCTCGCCGCCCGATCACGACTTCCGCCGCCTGGCCGCCCTCCGATCCGAGGTTTCCGCCGTCGTAACGGCCCGCGCCACTCGCCGGCAGCAGCTGCCTCTTCGTCGCCGAACCCAGCCTCCCTCCGCCGGAGTTTTTCCGGCCGACCAGGTGCAGCCCTCTCCTCTCTTCGTTCCCTCTTTTATTGAAATTTGGGGGAAGGTCATGAGCAGTAAGCTTTTGGGTGTTAATGTAATATAATAATTATTATTATTATTATTATTATTCAATATTAGTTTTATTATTATGATTATTAATTAATATTATTACTTTAGTATTTATTACTGATATTGTCATTATTATTATATTATTATTATTATTATTATTATTATTTCTATCATAATTATTATCGTTATAGTTACTTGTTGTTTAATAAATTTATTAATTGCAGTATAATTTTAGAAGCATACAATCGTTATCTAGCTAATTTCAAAAACCTAATATATATTATTGGTGACATATTAAGTAAAGCTTTTGATGAAAATATTAAAGTATTATTTTTATTAAAATATTTTTTGGTACTTTCGAGTATGGATTATCTAAGAGTATTTTGATTAATAAAAATATATATTTCAAACTTAAAATATTTTGACAAAAAAAATTAGAGTTTGCCATAAAAAGATTTTTGGATTTTCAAGTATTTAATTAGAACTAACTAAAACTCTATTTTCAAGAATGTAAATGGTTTTGTAAAATTTTGTATATATTGATTGCTTACCCAATTCTCTTCGAATTATCTCCATTGCTCACGACTAATCGAGTGTCCTACTTTCTCGTGACTTCGAACCCCTACATACTGGCCTTGGCAATTGGACAGAATAGGACTTGTTGAATTATTGCACCACTTCAGGCAACACCACCAGGCAAGACACCTTGCCTTTACTGTTTAATTTCTTGCTCATATCATGCATGCTTTTTCTTTATGTTATTCTTTCAAAAAATATATATATATGCAAATATTATACTTATGCAATTGTCTTAGAGTTAAGGGACCACCGTATGTTTAGTGCATCTCATAAACTATCACGATGTGTCACGGATTGTGTGAGTGGTGAGTCGCATATAGCTTTGGACTTGCGTACCGACCGTACATCGGTGCGTACAGGCCGTGCGTTAGGATATAACTGCTAATAGATTGTGTAGAAGACTTGGCAGTTATTAAGGATTAAACGTGTCGTGGAGACGACGCATGTATAGTATCATTTGAGGGATGGGACAGTTATTAGCGTAGGGGCTACATTTATTTTTTACACACATTTTGGGCCGAGGGTGACTCTTATGAGCACAACCTTCTGCCCAGGGCCGATAGAGTCTCGTATGGGCGCTACTTGACGGCCACTCTCTATTACTTGCTTGCGTGAATCCGTTAAAGCCCCTGCGTAGAACGTTGTCCTCTAAATTGCAATTCACATAGATGGTTAGGAGCCTTTACTCATGCATACTTTTCTGTTGAGCTTTTATTATTCATTTATTGGCATGATATTAGTGTCTTGTTACGTCCCTCTGAGGACCTGGTGATCTCTCCAGGTGTGTGTTTCGTGATGTCTTGCAGGTGTTCTAGCTAAGGCCATTCCTTCCTTCGTGATGATTGTCTTGGACTCGTCATTTGCTTCGCTCGACCAATCACTTTCTTTGTATATTTCTTCTATATTTAAATTAGTTGGTAGTGGACTTTGTCTCCGCCCAACGTTGTATACATGACAAACTCAAAGTTGCTTTATATTATTATTTATCTTTGTGGATGAGATTTAGTGTCTTGGCTTTCTACATTTACAACTTATGTATATATACGAGCCGTATATTTACTTGTATGTATACAGCTGGCATGATACGTATCTAGTCCCAAGTATTTTGGGACTGGGGCGTTACATGTTTTTGTGGTGGCCCATGCAGGTCGAGTTTGCCGTTTCGGTTACATGACTGCACCGAGCGGACCTGCAATATAGGATTAAAATCTAGGAATCTCATCCACATACTTGATCACTCCTTGACCTTCCTTGATTTCTATATTTCGACTTTCGTGGCTTCCCTTGATTTTTGCATCTTGCTTGAACTCTTTCTACCGACACCCTATCATCTTGTGCTTAACATGTTAGAAGGATGACTACACTACTATGTACTTATTGGTCAACCCTATGGCTAGAAGGATTATATTGACAATTAATATCCATTGAGGTTATATTTGAGTATGAGGGCATTTATTTTTCCTAGAGACATGATCTTAAGGATTAGTTATTTCAAGTTGGGTAGTAGCATATTACCGTCTTCAAAGGATAGTTAGAATTTATTTTGATATTACAAGGTGGTATACACAAGGAGATAGCTAGATCGAGAAAACAAATTTTTGATTTACGAAATTTTTTGAAATGGTGAAATAGTTATGATTTATTGGGGATATGAAATCGATTGAGAAATAACTTAATTTTTTATGTTGTGACACATAATTTACAATTTGGATTATAATATTAGAAAGCTTATCTCGAGATTATTTAAGGAATTTTAATTATGATTTTTAGACAACTAGAGAAGACGAAAGTTTAGTTTAAGAGAGCTTGAGGTTTAAAATTGAGTCGTACGATTTATAAGTTTATTTAATTTTGAGTTGAAGAAATGATGGTAAAATTTTGTTTAATATTTGGAGGATATGAAAGCAACTTTGAAGGAAAAATTAAATTTTAAATTGTCGCATATGATCTATGATCTAAGAAGTTATTTAGACTTCGAGTTTAAAAGCCTTGATTATTATATTTAAATTTTGGTAAAAGGAAGATTTAATTTGTGTCGCATGATTTGCGATTAATGAAATAGGCTAAGAGTTTATCTCGAGGTACCTTTGAGAATTGGGAAATTTTAAAAGTGATGGCTTATTATGAAAATTTATTTGTGCCGTATTAGATATGATGAAGGATTTTGGAATTTATTTAAAGGAAATTAAACTTTAAGTTATACTTGATGGAGTATTTTGAGATTTTATTTCGAAACTGTTGAGGAACTTGAAATTTGAAATTTGATCATATTGGTAGAGAACCCAGAAGCAAGCAAGTCACCCTAATGGGATACAAGTATTCCTCATTAATTGCCATGATAGTTGTAAGTACTCGAGTGTAGTTAAGTCCTCTGCAACTATGTGAAGATATCTCAATCTTGACTCACTCGACATTCCCTCAAACCTAGATTTTATCGTGACTTTCTCATACTCCATCTAAGTGGCTATCATATCTTTAGAAACTGTAGTTCTAACTTATTTTACCTTGATTTACTCGAATCTGAATTATCATTATTTCATGCCTTAGCTTGGTCATTTATTTATTTTTGCGTTGATCATTATCTCATGAACTCCCACTTTCTATTTTAAATTCTTTGTGTCCTTTACCGTGACTTGGGTATTTGGAGCACAACACTAGACTTTTCCATCCAACAATTTCCTATGTAAGACCTAGGCAAGCCCACCTTCATGTAGGTATATCACGTACCACTAAAACACGGCCCCTTGTACTCTATTTTATGCTGCGACTTTCAAGTCAAAATGGTTAGCTATAAACCCCACCAAATACTATGATCCTTTCTGACTTCGGTGAGAGATCAAATCCTGACTCAAGCCTTTCGACCCGATATATGATTGTGACCTACTTAATTCCTTATTATGCAACAAACTTGTGTGTTAACTTGATTGCTTAACCTTGTCATTTTATTTACATGCCTTATCTCGAATTACTTACGCATAACACCCATCTACTCTCCATGCAATATTAGCAACTTTTACTTTCCTCCTTTCTGATTAAATTGCTTCACCCATAATTCACCTTGATTCCTCCGTGGTTTATGCAATTGTGTTCATTTATGATTCCCTTCTTCGAAGATGAAAATGTCATGACATCCTTGGGTTGGAAAGAGGTTAGAATAGAAAATCCTAGAAGAGAGAGTAGTGGTAAAGTTGAATAAGATGATTAAAAATACATAAGTAAAATCTTGCGGTAAAACCAATGAGACGGAGTATATTCTATGATCAAAGAGTAGATTCTTGTTCGACGAATTGTTTCTTTAATTTATGAGATGATAAATAGAGTGTTTTGAAGAATTCAAGAAGGGTAATATCTAAAACTTTTAAGGATTCAGAATTTAACTATGTGATGATTATAAATATAAAAGTCATATTAAGGTAAGATTGAATTTACTCTAGACTAAATTGACTGAGGAAATTTTTTTTTTTTGGAATTTGGCAAGAGAAAACTAGCTTGAAGGAAAATAGGTAGAAAGAAGAGGAGAAGAAATTATCGAATTGGAAGTTTGAGCTTATTCAAAATTTTACGATTTGAGGTATAGATTCATATCGAAGTAACTAGATTTTATCTACGACTAAATTGGCTGAAATATTTTGAAATTTTACCCTTCAAAGAGAT
>JANAVB010002583.1:0-39920 GCA_029216955.1 Iris pallida
AGTCTCGATAGAAAGAAGGAATGTATGGTCATGTTAAGAAAGGATTGGTTAGATCGAGTTGAGTATGCATGGTCATTGGACAACTTATCGACAAGGTGTAGTCTTCTCGAATAATCACCGGGGCGCCGGGATCATTTGGCCCTGGGGAAGCGAGTATGGCTCAAAGTAGGATGCTGGATGACCGCATGGGAGAGTTCGGCCCCACCGGGCTAGCTACCCGTGTAGGTACAGGCCGATGTCCCACAAGCCAGTCCAAGATAGCTTGACATTGCTAGTGACCACTCATGTAGATGTGTCGGCAATAGCGGCACACCGCGTGTATGCCTTTGGATTGGGTTTAGAACTGGAATCATATCTAGCCGGTAACACAATGTCTGGGCCTAAGATTGGCCTGCAGCATAGGCACCGTGCTTAGCACGATACTTGGCGTCGGGATGTCCATGAGATCGATACTAGGTTTGGCAAGTCTTGTCTAAGTTGGTTCATGAGTCGAATAGAAAGGCCGCAAGGCGGTAGCATGATAAGTCTTGATATGTTGCAAGGCGCGGCCTCAATCTTGAAGCACGAACAAGTCTAAGCAAGGTCTAGAGGCACGACCTGCACGAGTCATCCCGTTGTCGTCTTTTGCATTTGAATCGTTGGCACGAGAATTGGCCTAGTGAACTTGAGTTTAAGTGAAAGTCTTGGCACGACCGAGTCCACATAAGTTGCTCCTCGGCAAAGCACAATCTTGAATACGTTAAGGTCCCGAATAGAGTATGGCACGACCCTGCCATCCCGAGTTCAAGTTGGGTCAAGTTCATGCACGATGAGGCACTGCCTCGATCGAAATACACGTTGGTATTGTAGCACGACCATGTCGTTGCACGTCGAGTTGGTTAGACGTCAAGTCTTAAAACTGATCCTAAGACAAGACTAAAAAGACAATCGAAAGGGTTTAAGCTGCACAAAGTAAATATGAACGTGTCGGTTTTGTATGGGTGGGCGAGGAGCTCACTCCACCAGTACAGTTGAGTACTGACACCCACACAGTGTTCATATACAGGCACAGATAGAAGCTCATGGCACGGAGCTCACTTGGATGCATCGAGGCACGGAGTTCCTTGGCGACTCAAAGCGTGCGGCCGCGTGGATTGAAGACTTATACAGGACATAATGTATGGACATCGCCTTCCGAAGCTTCTGCTGACATCAAACATTGTATCGAGAGATGAGAAAGGGCAGAGTGAATTGTAAATGAGAGAAAAGTGAGCACGAGAGACTTGTAATTCGACCTTGCACCCACAAATGTAATCTTGTATTCAACATCAATAAAAGAGTTTCTTTTGAATGACTTGTGTTCATGTGTTCTTGTTTCAATTTTCGCTGCATATTCAATGTATCTGCTTGGGACTTCTGTGCGATGACCCCGTCGCCGCCGCTGTAATCGGCCGTTATGGAACCTGTCTTGCACGAGCGCAATCTAGGCTCGTGCGGCATCACGCCTTAGCGAGGACGATCGCTCCTACGGGAGCGGGGCGTGACATAATGGTATCAGAGCACGGCTTTACGTCCTTGGACTTCACGTCGAATTTCTTAGTTTTGAATGCTCGTCGTTGAAAAATAAGTGTGCGCTCTCTCTCGATTGTCCCTCGGCTTGTCCATACAATAAGTCTAAATATTTTCAAAAGCTCGTACAAGCGTTCAACCAAAACGCTTCGATAGACGGCGGCCTTTATGCCGAACGGTGTCAACTTGACATGAGTGAAAACACATGCTAAGTTAACGTGTCGCGTGCGTTCCTAACTAGTCCTACGATGACCCTAGCAATTGAGCGTAGAACACGGAATATAGTCCGCACGGGATGGTTATGCGGCACAACTTAGTCCGCGTGTCGCGCACCTCGACCTCTGGTGCAATCGACTTAGAGTGTATATCGATAGGAACGCTATCGAGTTCACGCATAGGCGTACACGAAAGATTGATATGGATTTTAGGAAAGAGTGTGAATGACTTAGCACGTCGAGGCGACGTAAGAGATTACGCTAGAGATTCGTCGAACGAACCTGAAGGATGTCTTAGCGCATGACGCAAACGTGATTGAGGACTAGATCGTATGGCTCGAATCCGAGTGGTGTATGGATTTTCTTGGAAATCATTTGAGCAAGATTGAGGATTTCGAGTAACGAGTATATCGGCGAGGCGATGCGATTGCGCAAAGCCTTAGAACGCGTCACGCTTAGTTGATCGTGACTTCGTGTGTCCCGAACGAGATGTCGTTCGGACAACTTGTGAATGAGCAACGCGAGTTAGAAAACTGATTCAAAATGACGAATAAAAGTGAATGTCTTGATCGAGGAAGCTCGAGGATTGCACGTACGATTTTGGATTGGTTCAAATGAAATGTGACTTGAATTTTGAACAATGATCTTGAAACGAGCTTGAGGAAGTGCGACTGAACTTGATCTTGAATATCGAGGAATGGTGGTATATCCAGTTCGAACAATAGCATCAGTCGCACGACTCGAAATTGGTTGCAAAGGAAGATCGTCAGGTTACGCATATCGTCGATGGTATTGAGACGTATCGAAGATCGATATGCGATAACTCGGGGGTACTCTGACTCGGCTAATAACGATCGTGCAAATGTCATTGCTCCGACGGATGCTATACTCGGGATATTGAAACGTGTCGAAGAAAGGATAAAACTTGGCTCAAGCATTTTCTGGTTGAATGAATGACGGTCGGACTATCAAATTGAAATCTTGGCTTGGATGAAAATAAAACGTTTGGATTTGCTTCGTCGATAACCACAACTTCGACATTCTTGTCTTATGCGAGCGCAACTCCAGCCTCGCACATGCGTCGTGCCGATTTGAGACGATCACTCCGCGTGAGCGCTGGTATGGTGATTCAAACAGCATGAGTGATTGAACTTGGATGGCATGGCAATCTGATTGCTTCGACTTGTGGTTTGACGCGAAGGTAGACTCGAGAATGAATCAGCGTGTTCGACGGTTGAATTTGAGGATTGAGTAGGTCCAATCCGCGTATCGAGAATGAGTTAGTCTAAAACTCAAACAAGAGTTACGCCCCGATGAGAATGATTAGTCTGCGGGTGCGTTGCATGGTGATTTATGAACCACCGAGAATAATCGAACTCGCGTGAGATTGGGGCGCAACATATTGTCAAAGCTAGACGACCTCGTGATCGAATACATGAATTGGTTAGAATTGGTGATTTGAATGGATTCGAATACGCGCAACGAATACATTGATGCAAATAGGTGATCGTGCTCGATGTTTAGAAATCTGAGTGACGCGAGCTTGGGTAGAAAACCCCGTACTACCGACTTTGGATTGACCCTAGGATTGGGGTCAGTGTTGGCATTATTATTGGGGAACTATGATTCCAATCCTGACATTGACTTGGCCTCGCAAAGATTGGCCTAGCGTTTAGGCGAGATGCCATGTTTCATAAGTTATCAATCAAGGGATTGATCTTGAGGATTGAAATGGATGGATTGAATGAATCAAGGATAGGAAAATCCTGCTCACGAGACTCGGTTGACATGCATATATTTCAGGGACGCCTAGGTATGTGCACGATGCGACTCGAATGAGAATGACAAATTCTCTATCATGCAGCTTGGCTGAATGTATGTATTTTAGGGACGCTTAGAATGCGTGCACGATCCAGCCAAGTGATACGATGAGTTCAAGCAAGACTTGAAAATGGAAGAGTGTCGAGATCTTGAAATCATGTTAACGGAAAGATTGGAAGTAGTACGAGCATGGCTCGGAATCGAAGAAACGCGTAGGCGAAGTGTGTACGATAGTTCCGTGTCTTGGCCCGATTGAATCTTGGCCATAGAAATGGTAGGATGGCTTGCCTTCAGGAAAGTCTCGAGGACGAGACTTGTTCTGAGTGGTGTATGTTGTAGTGCCCCGTCCCGCAAAGTCAATCGGAGGAATCGAAACGCCGACGGCATTGGAACTTAGCCTTGCAACGGCTGCTCGAAGGCTCGCTCATCCGAGGCGACTCCTCGTACAGGTGGGGTAGTTTCGGTGAACTTGTCTCATCTTAGCCTGCACTTAATAACTCGCATATTTTCAACTTGCACAAGTAGGCTAATATAAAAGCTACGAACGCACATAGCTAAGGGAATAATCCCGACCTGTCGGAATGTCTTAGAACATGAAAAATGGTCCCACAGTCTTCATAGAAGTCGGCTCAGCGTGCTTTCAAATGACACTCGATCCTTCGATCCCGTGGCTTGGAAGAAGGACGTTGGCTTAAGTTGTTAAGTTGCCCCGACAATCGAAATCGCCTAAGTCATAGGCGTCGCCTACGTGAATGCTTGGTAGAGCATGCACGGTCCCGTCATTTACCCCAACACTCGAATCAGCCTAAGTCATAGGCGTCGCCCACATGAATGCTTAATAAAGCATGCACAGTCCTGTCCCGCAAGGCTTGGCATAGCCTTCGCATGTCCCGTAAGTTAAGTCGTCTTGCACGGCTTGTTGACTTAAGTCTAGGCACCCGAGAACTTGGTGGTTTAAGTCGACCATGTGCATAGCACGTTCCCTCGATGCGTAGCTCGGCGTAGCCCTTGCTCGTCGAGTCGTTGCCTAATAAGTTAAGACAAGTGTTGCGTTGGGCTATCGAAGCCATTTCTAGCACTGTCCTGCTCTATCTGCGGTTGTCAAGTCGCGTAGTCCCTTGAGAACAAGGCTCGTTGTATATGTATATGACTTGAGCGATAGTGTCGCCTATAGAACCAGGTCTGTCTAAGGCACGAGCTACGTTGGATCTAGTAAAGAGTATGCCACGATCAAAGGAAGTCCACGTAACTTGTTGTCGCCGAGATCGGTCCCGCTACTTGGGAGTCTCGCTAAGTCTTGATATGTCCTGCACACGAGATTGGTCCAGCTACTTGGGAGTCTCGCTAAGTCTTGATATGTCCCGCACACGAGATCGGTCCCGCGGCTTGGGAGTCTCGTTAAGTCTCGATAGAAAGAAGGAATGATGGTCATGTTAAGAAAGGATTGGTTAGATCGAGTTGAATATACATGGTCATTGGACAACTTGTCGACAAGGTGTAGTCTTCTCGAACGATCACCGGGGCGCCGGGATTATTCGGCCCGGGGGAAGCGAGTATGGCTCAACGTTGGATGCTGGATGACCGCATGGGAGAGTTCGGCCCCACCGGGCTAGTTACCCGTGTAGGTACAGGCCGATGTCCCATGAGCCAGTCCAAGATAGCTTGACATTGCTAGTGACCACTCATGTAGATGTGTCGGCAATAGCGGAACACCGTGTGTATGCCTTTGGATTGGATTTAGAACTGGAATCATGTCTAGCCGGTAACACAATGTCTGGGCCTAAGATTGGGCTGCAGCATAGGCACCGTGCTTAGCACGATACTTGGCGTCGGGATGTCCATGAGATCGATACTAGGTTTGGCAAGTCTTGTCTAAGTTGGTTCATGAGTCGAACAGAAAGGCCGCAAGGCGGTAGCATGATAAGTCTTGATATGTTGCGAGGCACGGCCTCAATCTTGAAGCACGAACAAGTCTAAGCAAGGTCTAGAGGCACGACCAGCACGAGTCGTCCCGTTGTCGTCTTTGGCATTTGAATCGTTGGCACGAGAATTGGCCTAGTGAACTTGAGTTTAAGTGAAAGTCTTGGCACGGCCGAGTCCACATAAGTTGCTCCTCGGCAAAGCACAGTCTTGAATACGTTAAGGTCCCGAATAGAGTATGGCACGACCCTGCCGTCCCGAGTTCAAGTTGGGTCAAGTTCATGCACGATGAGGCACTGCCTCGATCGAAATACACGTTGGTATTGTAGCACGACCATGTCGTTGCACGTCGAGTTAGTTAGACGTCAAGTCTTAAAACTGATCCTAAGACAAGACTAGAAAGACAATCGAAAGGGTTTAAGCTGCACAAAGTAAATATGAACGTGTCGGTTTTGTATGGGTGGGCGAGGAGCTCACTCCACCAGTACAGTTGAGTACTGACACCCATACAGTGTTCATGTGCAGGCACAGGTAGAAGCTCGTGGCGCGGAGCTCGCTTGGATGCGTCGAGGCACGGAGTTCCTTGGCGACTCGAAGCGTGCGGCCGCATGGATTGAAGACTTATACAGGACATAATGTATGGACATCGCCTTCCGAAGCTTTCGCTGACATCAAACATTGTATCGAGAGATAAAAGAGGACAGAGTGAATTGTAAATGAGAGAAAAGTGAGCACGAGAGACTTGTAATTCGACCTTGCGCCCACAAATGTAATCTTGTATTCAACATCAATAAAAGAGTTTCTTTTGAATGATTTGTGTTAATGTGTTCTTGTTTCAATTTCCGCTGCATATTCAATGTATCTGCTTGGGACTTCTGTGCGATGACCCCGTCGCCGCTGTAATCAGTCGTTATGGAACCTGCCTTGCACGAGCGCAATCTAGGCTCGTGCGGCATCACGCCTTAGCGAGGACGATCGCTCCTACGGGAGCGGGGTGTGGCAGTCCTGGATGTTGTTCACCTGATCCATCAGATCTACCGTAGTATTCTCCACCACGGTCAGATCTGACGACTTTAATTCTTCTGTTGAGTTGGTTCTCAACTTCAGCTTTAAATGATTTGAATACGTCCAAAGACTGTGATTTCTCATGAATGAGATATAGGTAGCCGTATCTAGAATAGTCGTCTATGAATGATATAAAATATTCTTGACCATTCCAAGAAGCCGAAGGGAATGGTCCACAGATATCAGTATGAATCAATTCTAAGGCTTCTGTAGACCTATTGTCACCTAATCTCTTTGTTTTGGTCTGTTTTCCCTTTACACATTCAACACAAACATTAAAGTCTGTGAAATCAAGGGAATCCAAAATCCCATCAGACATAAGTCGTTCAACTCTATTTCTAGAGATGTGACCTAATCGCTTGTGCCATAATGAGGCTGAATTTTCATTATTAATTTTGCGTTTAGTACCACGTGACTCCACATGCAAGGTTTCATTGTAAGATGCAATAGTTTCAAGTGAATATAGGTTATCATAAACATTAAGGGAACCACTACCAACAATATTTGAATTTAAAGATAGACTAAACTTATTGTTTCCAAATGAACAATGATAACCAGATTTGTCTAGTAAGGAAACTGAAACTAAATTCCGTCTAAAAGACGGTACAATAATAGTGTCTATCAAATCCAAATAATAACCAGTTCCCAATAATAACCTAAAATGTCCTATTGCTTCCACTTCTACCGACTTGTCGTCACCCACATAGATGTATCTTTCACTATCAATTGGCTTTCGGTAGCTCAGACAACCTTGTCTAGAAACACTAATGTGGGTAGTAGCACCAGAATCTAACCACCATGTGTTTCTAGGTACTGAAGGTAAATTAACCTCAGAACAGACCAAATTAAGAAATATACTTTTTCTTATGTGTCCTGACTTGTCACAAAAGAAACAACCCTTAGTTTTATACTATTGTTTCTTTTGGGCCAGGCCCTCAGCAGCTCCTGTATTTCTTTTCTTTTTGCCCTTAAAATTTATCCCATTAAGCATGAAAATTGAATTCGTATTGGCAGATATTATAGCAACATTAACTGAAAAGAGAACAAAAATAAATAAACAAATATGCTATAATTAATAACCAAAGAATAAAAGATAGTCAAACAAATTCAAATAATGGTGAACCCCATCTCAAGATACCTAGTGTATCATTAATATCAAATCTTTGGACAGTGATATTAACTGCAAGTAGTACTCTTGGTGTAATGATCAAACGTTGACAATAAGTCATGTCAAATAATAAGCCTATCTTTGGATCGGGTTATTATTCACATGTAAACCGTATAATTGTCACACATTTATCACCACAAGTATGTGTGTAATTCGGCCAAGTATTAACCTTCCTTTGGGCCGGCTAATACCCGCATGAATATACACACACAAACATCCGACATCCCTCGTAGACTATCTACGCAAGAGAGGTCACTTTAGCGACATCTTGTTTCAATGAGTCTACTTAGAATATTGGACAACTATTGCTAGTCACAAAAGGCACCCAAAAAAAATTGAATGTTAACTAAATTTTACAAAACTGAATCATATCCAAAATCTTATGTACATGCATATTAATAAATAATCAATCGATTAGATTGTACTGAATATGTGCATCAAAAATTACATCAGATAATCTATAAAGATTACACAAAAAATTATCTATTAAATATATATATATATATATATATATATATATATATATATATATATATATATATATATATATATATATATATATATGGAAAATTCTACAATACATCCACTGGAAATGGATGTATCGATACATCCGAAATCTGGACCGTTGGATGTTAATCCAACGGTTCAGATTAAATTCAGATAAAATAATACAGGAGACATCATTTAATGCTGATTTAGACTTTTGACCTGTTGGTAACTTGCTTTAGCAGGTCATTCTTCACTTTAATTTTTTCAATAAACACCCTAAATTAACTCATATTTACTCTATCTTTCGTCCATCCAAATTAATCTGAACTTTTTTTTTGTTACAGGCCATGGTAGTCGTGGTGGTGCTGGTGGTGGTGGAAAGAGAAACGGAGATGAAGAAGAAAATAAGAATCGGTTCGGATCGCGTCGAACGTCGTCGAGCCCTCCTAGAACAACGAGGAGTACCAGCTGCGCCGAGAAGAATCGGTCCGCTTCGCGTCGGACGTCGTCGAGACCTCCTCGAACAAGGAGAAGTACCAGCGGCGCCGCTCTAATTTTACTGTGTTAGCACCCTGAATTTCGGGTTATATTTTTTTATTATTTTATTTATTTCCTGATTGATTTTAATTTTGATAAATAATTTATTCTGTATTTTTTCCTTAAGTATACTTTTTCATGCCATTGATATTTGGAGTATCAGGGATGTTCAACTCTGGAAATCCTCTTCACGAGTTTTGGAGTGGACACGATTACCTTCATAACGGTATATGGTGTCCCACCCAAACTTGTTCCCTTGTGCCCCTTTTTCTTCGCTGAACTTCGGGTCGGTTTAGACCATTTGATTGTTATTTATTTTCCCACTCTTTTTCTTGATCATTTTCAGCGCGTTACCATGACATTTAAATTGGGAGCGCAAGACCAGTCTTTTCCTTGAAACCAACTCCTCATTGATGATCTGCTCGAGACGCTCGTCACCCATGACCTTCGTTTCCCCCTCAGACACGTCATTTTGTGCTCCATATGATTCACACAACTTTTCCGACGCGTGACCCGATTTTATTTCACGCCACGGCGTCACATTCATTTTCCAACTTGATTTGTGGGTCCCCTGTCGACCAAAACCTGTCCGCCCCAACTATGGACATGGCCCACTTTGAGCCTACTATCCGTCCGCCACTTGTGTCCCATTTATTGGAATCCCCATGTGCTACTTATTCACACATGATCATCAACGTCTATATTTTAATTCTATTTTTGCACGATGTCCAGTTTTGATCCAATCCGGCTCCACCGAGTCCAATTCAGCTCCATGATTTCCTCCATCGTAGCACCCTTGTATTTTCTTGCCCGAAAATATCGAGTACCCTTCTACTCATTTTTTCTATTTTTTTATAAAATTTATGTTGAGTTAAAATCCCTTAGGAATGACCAATTGTTCTAAATATTAACTCTAGCCTTTGGATCATCCTAAACAAATCCTAACCATTTATTTTCCCCCTCCCATTCTTAGCAGCCAACAATTTCCCCTCTAGCTTTTGGAGCCGGCCCTAAAACCAAGGCATCCTCTCTCTTTCTCTCTCTCCACATTTAATGATATCATCTCTTTTCTCTCTCTCTTCCTATTATCCAACACCAACCCAACCCATGCAAACTCCTCCCAGCACCATACCACCACCCCTACAAACCCGACCACCCGAACTCCTTCCCGGCCGAGCGCCGCCGGCCACCACCCCGGCGAGCTCAGCTCCGGCCACCATTCTCCTCGCAGCCCTCCTCCTCTCCTCCTCCTCTCCATTGGATAACAACACCACCAACACCATTTCCATCTTCACCATCCGCCACCACCCTCTCTCCGGCGTGACTCCGTCGCCAACACCATCCCGACCAACTCTCCTCCTCCGCACGGTCGTACGACACCGCCCCCGCAGCGCCAGGCCGCGCTGCCGTGCGCTTGACAGATAGCAATGCGGCCAGCAGCAGCAGTTGCTGCACCGCGCGCACAGGCGCGCACGCTCGCGCGCACGTGGACCGCCGTCGTGCACCGCCGCGCCGCCGTGCGGGCCGCCGTGGCCCCCTGGCCATGCGCACGAACTCCGACGCTCCTTCCCTGACGGCCACCGTCCTACGGGACGCGCCGTCGAGGCGATTCGTGCGTTTTCAACGAGATTCTGTCGGCGCGCGCGAGTTGGAACTCAGAAATCGTGCCCCATCGCAGCAACTTCGCACGCGTTTTCCCAGAGATCCGACCGTTGGATCGGCGATTTCTTCGCTCCGTCGCAATCTCGGTATATCCACCTTCATCCCTGTCAATTTTTGTCCGTTAATTTTATCGTTTGATACATGAAAACCGGCCACCAAGTTGACCGTTTAAATTGTATTAAATTTGGACAGTTTCGCGGGGCCAACTTCGTCAGCTTGTATCTCCTCCACCGCAGCTCCGTTTGGCGTGCTACAAGTTCCTGTGCGAAGCTGGTATAACCCTCTTACTACCCCTCCAGTTTCGTTTCATTGTGAGCTTGTTTGACTGTTGAATTCGACGCCAAAGTTGGCCGTCCGAATTCGTAATTTCCAACTTGTAAAATTCCATTTTTGAACACGGGACTCCAGATTTCATTTCTGACACCACCATTAGATTCGTGGCATCGTTCTGGCATGTTTTCATATAAAATTTATTAGATTTGGAGAACGTGGGCCCGGGCACGCATTTCGGTGCAAAACGGATCCCACTTTCTGGGTCAACGAGACTTTTTGACGCCGGCTCATCGGAATCCAATTCCGGATATACCGTTGAGTTCGTATCGTCATTCTGGACTCGTTGACATATAATTTGCTAGGTTTTGGTGGATATTGGATCGGGCACGCATTTCGGTGCAAGTCAGACACCAATGTCCGGGCCAACGGGTCATTTTGAGATCGGCTCATCGGAATCCAATTCCGGATATACCGTTGAGTTCGTATCGTCATTCTGGACTCGTTGACAGGTAGTTTGCTGAGTTTTGAGGACTTTGGCTCCGGCACGTATTTCCGTGCAAACCGGAATTCCAAGTTCTGGTCAACGGGCCAAATTGAGATCGGGTCAACGAAATCCAATTCTGGAGATACCGTTGGGTTCGTATCGTCATTCTGGTTTCGTGGACATATAATTTGTTATATTTTATTAACTTGTTTTCTTGCACGTATTTCGGTGCAAAATGGCTCCGACACGGACACCGTTTTGACCCAAAATTACCTTTTTGCCCTTGTGTCCAAATTGGACCGTTGGGTAGGCTATCCTAGCTAATTTGACCATTCTGGACACGTTGGCGATGTTTATTTCATCGTCCGACAATGTTTGTTGATAGTTTCTCTGAGTTTAGCCTTTCTAATAATTAATTAATGATTAATTCTTATAATGTTCGTATTTCGAGATTAGTACAACGAAACTGAGCTCAGTCAATTCCAGTGATCTCACATCGCTGAAATTGACAAGATGGGCACGTGGATCACTGTAATAAGATTATCAACCTTACCATTGATATTCTTATCTCGATTTACGTGTCGTAAGTTTCGACGTACGAATAACGAAGTACACTTTATATTTTCAATAATTAGACTAGATTGACCCTGTTTGACCAAGTTGACCAGTTGACCCAAAGTCAACTGTAAGTCAACGCTTGACCTAGTTTGACTAGATTATTGACCGGAGTTGACCTAGGATTAATTTGACTAGAAGAACCTAGGATAAAATAGATTGTTTATAGAGACTCTTTTTAATATAACTTGAACACCTTGTAACCTGTGTTGCTTTAAATAGGACTCTGTGGCTTCAGTTGGACCCTCTATACTTATCAGCTCAGGACCACAGGCGAGTACATTCACTGATAGTTTTTATTGTCTTGATATCTACTATATCCGATTCAGTCGTAGTGTCTTACTTGATTCTCGACACGATAGTTCACGGACTAGTATTATCGGATTCTGGTCATGAGATGTCATTCTTGGATCTCTTGGGATATTGGTACTTATTGGGTCTTGATTGTTGTACTTGTATTGACGCCGATTCTTGAAGAGGACTTGCTTCCCTCTTAGGGAATCCCGCGTCATGACGTGCCATGACCGGATCCATTTATACTATTCGGGGAATGGGGGAATTATTAGGGGTTATGTGATCAAGCCTTACTGTAACTATACATTGCTAGCGTCACCCTCACCCCACGTAGGGTGTCGCAGATACCTCACTCCCGGTTATCCAGGTTGGACGGCATGATTCTCCGTTGAGTTCACCGCGGATTACCGTGCCAAGTGGGTAACTTGTCCTTGCTTCCCTTTTAGCCGATCACATATCACTCTAATAATTCAAAACACCTTTTACTTTATTTGTCATGTCTTACATTCTAGTTTCAGCTTTACTTACTGTACTTTTACCATGCTACGATTCATTCTCATATGCTCTATCTGTCTCTTATATTGTACCTTGGTTATGGGACTAGGTTCTGTTCGAAAGAAGGGTTACAACCCCGGTCCTTGTTTGGTTTAAGGGTTGTAACTCGGCTTTCGAATGGTTTCCAAGTCGCCTATATTCTTTGTCTTGTATTTCATTATTATTGTCTCTTATAGTATTTGTCAATTCACATGGAACTGCTGTTGGTGTTTTGTACTTGCTCATTTTCCTGACAGGATACGTGGACAAAATTTTACAGATAGTTTGGAGGTGCCTGCTAGCCTAGAGGAGACACATTAGAGGTTGTTTAGTTAGCTATTCTCAGTTGTCTGGAGTTGTATTTATTTGTGGATTACTGTATTTGAGTTTTGAGATGTATTTCTGAGTTTGTATCTTAGACACTTAGATTTCTCTCTGTTGTACCTCTTTTGGATTTTATGTTTTATCTATCTTCCTTTATGCTCTACCCTAGATGTGATTGAGTATGTATCTGCTATGTCACCCCCATTCGAAGAGTATAAACTGTTAGTCTTATACTATTAGATGCATTGAGACCTAGGACAGCGTTCTACCGCCGACACTGCGGCGTAGGCTGGGCGTTGTTACGTTCTCGTGCCCTAATTCTAGGGTGCGGATCGTGTCACGTTTTTAGTGGTGGCCCATGCAGGTCGAGACTAAAGTGTAGTGGTATTCGAACTAGAGTACCACTACAGCCTGCAGTAGTATTAGAATATATTTTGAAGGTACTCAATCACAATTAGGACCCCTTGAGAGATTCCCGGGACGACCCTTGAGAATCTTATTTAACTTCGATTTAAAACTCTTTTTCCTTGATTGATTTATCTTTACTTTCTGCTATTGAATTTGATTTTGATGGATTATTATTGAATTTGAGTTTGTATTTATTGATTTTGGAGGATGATTATTAAATTTTAAATTTTGATGATAGCTGTTGCATCCGAGTTTGTATTTTGATGGATTTTGTTCATTTTTGAATTTTTATGTTCGTTAATAAATTTGAATTGATTTTGAGTATTCATTATTGATTTAATTAAATTTTTGGCAAGATGAAATTATATGGGCTAGGTCATCTAAGTTATGGAAATCTAGTCTTTTATAGTCACATTAGCCAGCATGGTGAGGACATATAGTCTGACTCTGGATATATTTCTCGGGTGTGGGAATTTAAGATTTTCGCAGCCAAGCATGCGGCACCGCGAAAATGTTAAATACCATGATTCTAGAGATATGTGCATAAGTCAAGGGCTCTGTGATTATCGTAGCCTTGCTTACTAGTATGACGAGGATTTAGAGTACCATGATTCTGGATAGGCGCATATGATTATCAGATTGTACTTAAAATATTTTGAATATGTTTTCTCTACTTTTCTCAGTCATTCAAAAAAAAAAAAAGGGAATTATTGTTTGTTGTTTTGCCTAGTTTTTTGTCATTTAACTTAAGAGTATGTTTAGTTGTTTTCATAAACCTTTGCGTAACTTCTTGCTATGAGTTTTTCATAATACAATGAATCGATGATTTTGCTAGACTTTATCTGAATTGATATTTTAACTCTGGATTTCAAAACGGTTCCTTCTTTAAACAGATAAGCAGAACCGATTTTATCGTTATTTCTTTCTTGCTATTATTCTTGTATTAAATAATAATGATAATAAAACTGTCTTGATTTCGTCAATCACCTGCTTGCAATCTTGGTAGGAATCTAAATGTTAGTCTTAACGTAAAAATTAATTTTATTGGGACATGAGAATATGTATATGAATATATATAGCAGACACTTTGCCTAACACGTATGCATGCTACACTTGATTTTTCCACATATATAGATGCATATTGATATGTTGATGATGTCCAAATTTTCATAACCAATATTTCTGGTTCTCTGCTTTTCTATGTTTAAATTCGTTAATTAAAATATAAATTTCATGTTATTAGTTTTGTCTACATAACTGCACATGTATGTCATGCGTAGGGTTTCAATTCAAAAAAAAATTTTGGTTGAGTTTTGTGTTTAAATTTGTAATATTTTGAGCTGTGTACATTATTTTCGTAGGAATATAATGTTAGGTTTCATATTCTTACATGACATGTTGTGATAAACATTGAGTTGGTTTTGATGTGCAAATTTCTCCAAAATCCTGAAAACTAGTTACATGTTAACATTTTCACATTTATTCCATGTTTAGTTCAATTCAGATTTAATATATAATATTGAACTGAATGCGTAGGTAGTGTGTTAGGGTTTCATTTCTATCATGATAGGATGTATTAGGACCATTGAGATTGGTTGTGATGTTTCAAACCCTAAAACCTGAGATCGTATTATGTTCATATTTTTTTCCATGGTTTAAATGTTAGCTTATTTTCAGATTTTATATGTAAATATTGAACTAAAACTGGATTTAACCTTCCAATACTAAGCTATAACCCTGTACAAGGACACACACACACGCCTACTATCTAACCATATGAACATGTCCCCATATACATGATGCTAGTTTTTCCCTCTTTAACGCTCTGTATATATATTGTGATTGGATTTCCATGCAATTGACTTTTATTCCTTAACTAGTGATTTTAATTTTTACTTGAATAGTACCTTTTTCAGATAATTGGTAGTTACCTTATTTTATTTTGATGAGTACCAGTTTTCATATAGGATGGTAGACTGCCTTACAGTTTGATGGTTTGTTGTCTCTGTAACTTTTTGTTTAGCACCTGGATTGCTTGTGTGTTTGATACCCTATGACCGTTGGTTAGCATGACTAGTAAACCTAGATGAGACTTCACTGTCACCGTATGCCATGACCCTGGATATTGTCTTTTATTTGATGGTATGATTTGTTTAAGTTCTGGGACTTTGATTTTGGGGGTTTGACCTAGAGGGAGTATGTACATTTTAATTTCGAGGACGAAATTTTTATAAGGTGGGTAGGATGTTAGCACCCTGAATTTCGGGTTATATTTTTTTATTATTTTATTTATTTCCTGATTGATTTTAATTTTGATAAATAATTTATTCTGTATTTTTTTTCTTAAGTGTACTTTTTCATGCCATTGATATTTGGAGTATCAGGGATGTTCAACTCTGGAAATCCTCTTCACGAGTTTTGGAGTGGACACGATTACCTTCATGACGGTATATGGTGTTCCATCCAAACTTGTTCCCTTGTGCCCCTTTTTCTTCGCTGAACTTCGGGTCGGTTTAGACCATTTGATTGTTATTTATTTTCCCACTCTTTTTCTTGATCATTTTCAGCGCGTTACCATGACATTTAAATTGGGAGCGCAAGACCAGTCTTTTCCTTGAAACCAACTCCTCATTGATGATCTGCTCGAGACGCTCGTCACCCATGACCTTCGTTTCCCCCTCAGACACGTCATTTTGTGCTCCATTTGATTCACACAACTTTCCCGACGCGTGACCCGATTTTATTTCACACCACGGCATTACATTCATTTTCCAACTTGATTTGTGGGTCCCCTGTCGACCAAAACCTGTCCGCCCCAACTATGGACATGGCCCACTTTGAGCCTACTATCCGTCCGTCACTTGTGTCCCATTTATTGGAATCCCCATGTGCTACTTATTCACACATGATCATCAACGTCTATATTTTAATTCTATTTTTGCACGATGTCCAGTTTTGATCCAATCCGGCTCCACCGAGTCCAATTCAGCTCCATGATTTCCTCTATCGTAGCACCCTCATATTCTCTTTGCTTTTAATACGGCGAGTGGACGGAGAATGGTACATTTAGGACGGAGAATGGACGGAAAATACGGCGAATGGTCATTCTCTTTGCTTTTAATACGGCGAATAGACGGAGAATACGGCGAATGGACGGAGAATGGCCATTCTCTTTGCTTTTAACACGGAGAATGGCCATTCTATTTGCTTTTAATACGGCGAATGGACGGAGAATGGTACATTTAGGACTGGAGAATAGTACATTTAGGACGGAGAATGGTACATTTAGGACGGAGAATGGTACGTTCTCTCAAATCTCTTCTTTGTGTAAATTAAATCCAAGGAGGACACAATCCCTAATTTTAGTTATTGCTTAGCAGAGTCTGCTTAGTTGTTGTAAAATTGTGGTGTTGCTTCTGTGACACTTTCATCTTTAATCTCATGTTTTCTATGAATATGTGTTCTGTTTGATTTTGATTTAGTAATCTTTCCGTAATTAGTTTTTTTGTTTCATCTAACAATTTAATATTTTTGTTATAAAGCTACAGGGCATGGTAGGTGGTGGTGGAAGGAGAAACGGAGATGAAGAAGAAAAGAAGAAGAAGTTCCGGTTCGCGGCGGACTTCGTCGAGTTCCTCAATCAAGCGGAATTAAACCTCTTATAGAGTTCCTTAATTGAAGTTGATCACGATAACCTTTTGTATTTTTCAAACGGATAGTAGAATCTTCCTCGAGCCCTCCTCAATCAAACGGCTAGTAGAATCTTCCTTGAGCCCTCCTTAATCAAACGGCTCTCGAAATTTATTTGTCTTTCCATCTTCCTCACTTTTTGTACTTCTCTCTTGCTATATATACAATAGTTTTCTTGTTTCATAGTACTATTATTCATTCTGAAATACATAGAATAGTTTTCTGAAATACAATAGTTTTTTTGTTCTCAAGATGTCTACTCGTGTGGTGGAAATGTAGAAGACGTAGAAGATTGGATGCCAGCTCCAAAAGAAACCTTCATTCCGCGTATGTTGCGCAAGATTGAAGAACATCTGTCGAAGATTTCAGCTGATGTTGCAAAGATCAATTCTAAGCTTTGTTCATTAGAAATTGAACAAATGAATTTATCTCGGCGTTTTGAGAAGTTTGAAGAATCTCCAGCTTTGAAGAAGGCATCTTCATCTGGAGCCTTTAATAATGTGAAGGTGGTTTCCGTTGTATCTTCTTCCGAAGAGGAGGACGTGGAGCTACAGTATCGTAGTAAAGCATTGGACCAATTTCTCGCATTGGATGCTATAGAAGAAACTGACTTTAGCAGTCCTTCTAAAAGAATGCGTAGAAATTTACATCCGGTCACACCATCGAAAAATTTAATAAGGGGTTCAACCTCGAAGCCTAGCAATTGTACAAGTATTTCTTCGAGATATTACGACTATATTTTTGCAGATGATAGACCTGACGAGTAAGTAATATGAGTTTTGATTTAATTCCAACAGTTTTTTTCTCCTAATTTATTCGTTTCTTTTCTTAGAGAAATTATATCATCTTGCAACAAAAACTATGTGTCTCGGTGGGAGATGAAGACCTTAGCTCCTTTAACGAAAATTAGCAATGTGGTATGTATAGATAGTATATTTCTTCTTAGATGCCATCTATGTTTACTTCGATTCCATCGCTGACATTTTTAATGATTTATTCAGATTGTAGGTATTGTCTCTGCTCTTCTCACCGCAGAGGAACGGAAAAGAACCTCCAATAAAGCTAATGTATGGTTTTTACCAATAAGGATGTCGGTGAGTGAGCATTTTATTCTTCAATGCATATGCATTAACAATTTTCTCGTTTGTTTGTCCTTCGTAATGTATTAATTGATGTGTATGTAGAAAGCCACAGTTACCTCCATCCGTCAAAAAGCCTCATGAATTATAGAAGAAGTTTAAATATTTTCAGGATTACATGGGATCTTTAAGCACTTGTAAAGAGGTATTAATGTATTTATGTTTAATTATTAATCCTAATTTTCTGAAAATTTACTAATTTGTTTTTACCTAATTATCCTGATTCAGATATACATACACATTCATTTGGGCGAACACTATACTCTTGCAAGAGTTCTGGTTAAGAAAAGGACTGTTGAAATTTGGGACTCACTTGCATCTAAAGATGATCCGATTCAAAGCAAAACAGTTATAAAAGAAATAGTAAGCTCATATTCATCAATTTTTATGAATTGGGTACAAGATACGCGGTATACTAATACATATTGTATTCTGGTAATTGTAGCTTTCAAATTTGGATATCTTTCTCGAAGAAGAGATTTTGAAGTTGAGAGATGCTAGGTTCAGCTTTTCTACTTTTGCAATAAAACGTCCTTCTTTTGTTCCCCGCCAAGACAATTATGTTGATTGTGGGATTTTTGTAATATCATTCATGAAAGACCGATGTAGTCTAGACTATCGTTCTCTCGATGTAAGTATGAAAATATGTCGTTAAAAAACTTCAACTTTTTATAGCAATATTTTTGATGTTATGTTTGTTATATGCAGTTTGATGCAGGGAAAGGAAAGACGCAAAGCTGCTGAATGGATTACAACTTCAGAGCACAATGAAGAGCTAAAAAAGAAGTCCAATCTGATTGAATATGGAAGACGATGATTTTTTTTCTTCTTCTTTTATATCTAATGTATGGAAACCCCTAATGTATTATGTTCATTTGTTTTGTTGAGTTGTAATGACATTTTTGCCAAACGGCTTCAATTCTTTTTGTTTAAGCAGAATCATTTTTGTCCTTCAAATTAATATAATTAAGCAGAAAGGAGTCTTTTGCCCTTCCATCGAATGACATTTTTGCCTTTCTAATTAATTCAAAACACCCCCGAACCCTTTTATTAAAAAAAAGAAAAAAGAAAACCATTTCGGAGCTTCCTCTTCTTCCATAATCCACTCTGTACTCAAACCTAGGTCATTCTCCTCCAAAATCTTCAAACCTTCCTCCCCATTCGCAATATGTCACGACCCGCACCCTAGAGTAAGGGCACAAGACGTGAATACGTCCAGCCTACGCCGCAGAGTCGGCGGTAGAACGCTGTCCTAGGTCACAACATCTAACAATTTATATTTCCCCGCACGGGGTATCACAGTAATAATAACTCAATCACAGCTAAGGAAGAGATAGCACGATATGAAATGGAACTCAAAGGAATGAAATAGATAAACAATATTCTAAGATAATCCCAGCAGTACAAGTCTCAGATAAAAGAATATATACAGAACTGATCTCCACAAAAGTCTACTATAACAAGTCTCCAACTACAAAAGATAATAACTATCTAGACTAGTCTAAACAGTCGGGGGGAGGTCCTCAGCTACTACTGGATCCTCCAGAGGGTCCAGCTCACAGGTGTCCTCAAGGGCTGCCCCATAATAGGTGTCCAGGCATGCCTCCTCCTCATCCTCTGTAATATTTCAACAGGTCCAGTCAGGACAGGAGCGAGTACAGTACATCTCAACAGTTCATAGCAGGTTAGAAAATATAAACATGCAGTAAAGTAAGATACAAGTACTGAAAAAAATGCTGTATGTAAACAGGAAAGAACTGTAATGTAAATATCTACTATAATAGAGAACTAGCAGTGACTAGTGAGTCAGAGTAAAACATGAACATGTAAATGGCCTGGGATGATTCAATGAAGACACTACGGAATGATTCAATGAAGAAACTACTGGTGTATTATTCACATGTCCACTTCTACTCCCCCTTACCCCCAATCAATACACAAGGATCCAGCCAGGTTATGTTATATGATTCCATGCAAGGCCCGCGAAGGGTGATACATGGATGTCCCATAAATGGGGAGTCTGGGGGTTACCCAACTGTA
The DNA here is from genome assembly GCA_029216955.1 of Iris pallida. Taxonomy (NCBI): domain Eukaryota; kingdom Viridiplantae; phylum Streptophyta; class Magnoliopsida; order Asparagales; family Iridaceae; genus Iris; species Iris pallida. The sequence goes on from JANAVB010002583.1 coordinate 20,227, forward strand.
GAGGATTCAAGAGACTTTGTGATCATGAGGGTACATGTCACAAGTAATCAAGTAAATCAAGAGCATAGTGATACGCCATGTAAGTGAAACGCACAAGCATAGAGTACCCGATGCTCCCTAAGGATAACATCTCAAGAAAGGATCCATATAGTACCAATCCGTGTGACTGTCGTGACAGTACAAGTAAAGTAATCTACTGCAGGAAATAATTCTAAGCAAGATATGAAATGATCAGAGAATGTACTCGCCTGTAACTGAGTGTCCGGTATGAAACGTACTGTCCAAGGAGTGGTGTCTGGCTCCTAAACAGAACAGCACAAGTCACAACAAGTCCAGAATAGTAACAAGGAGTCCTACTATGCATTCTACATGATTCTAGGTCAATTTAGGCCAAAGTCAACACTTGGTCAACTTTGGTCAACTCTAGAAGTCAACTAGGTCAAACAAGTCTAGTATAGGTCTAGCAAGGCTATTCTAGGTCATAACAAGTCTGCTCTAGGTTTCTAGGCTATGTCATGCTAACCATACATGTATCATGATAAAATCTATATTAGGGTATAAAGCCTATAGCCCTATGACATTCATAGCCCATGACCCATATCCAACCCCACACAACATTTCACACATTTAGATAACCACACACCAAATCACAATGTAACCTGTTAACACACTATTACACATCTAAAAGAGAATACCTATATATATGTATCACATTAGATACACATACCTATATACTTATATACATATCTAAATATTCATATCTAAAACATATATACATTGAATAAAGGCATACACTATATATTAGGCATAAACCCCATTACCTATATATACATATACATGTATCATGCATGTTCCTACATATAATATATATACATAGATTTAAACATAGGGAGAACATGTGTGTGTGTGTGTCTCAAAGGTGTGGACAGCATAACAAGCCAGTGAAGAAACTGAAATAGAAATCAATATGGGGTGCGTGGTCTACATGTGTGTGTATAGAGTGAGGGTGTGTACTGGAAAGTGATGTGTGTGTGGGCTATATGCAGGAATTAAACATGAGGCTGTGTGTGTGTGAACTGCTCTACAATGTAAGGTGCAGGAAAATAAAACAGTGTATATGAAATGCTATGCAGGAAGTAGCAAGCAGTGAAGAGTGAAGGGTGTCCAAAAGCAGGGAGTTAATATGCAGGAAAGTAATACAGGAAATATATGCAGGAAAGTAATGACAGGTAAGTAAATGATGTAAGGAAACAGGAAAATGAGCATAACAGTGAATAAGAGGAATGTGTGTCTCCAAATGCAGGGAGTCAAAACATGAGGCTGTGCAGGAAAATCACACAGGCTATAACTCCCAAAACTGAACCAATGTTCAGTCCTATCCCAGGTTATATTCATAACAATCTCAGGTTATATATGGGTTTACAACATAGGTAAAATCTCAGTTTTAAAGAAGGGTAGGAAATCAATTCATGCTATCAAATTCACAATCTTGGTATTAACATACATTCATAACCATTTAATCTCAGATTTTGATATTAGAATCTCTACCCACACAAGTCTCAGTTTGACAGTTTCAAAGCTAACATAGGCTAGAAGAACTGAAAATAACTGGAACCAATGCAAGCATTGGCACAAAATCTAACCAAAGCATGCATCATCATCCAAAACTTAAGTCCTACATATTAGAACACAGTTTACAAACAATGTAATCTCAGTTTGACAAAACTGGAAAAATCACCCAGGTTTCAGCCCCTACCCATCTCCATTTCAAACCAAATTTGACATGGCCTTAGCCAACACATAGGTAAATATGTTAGGGGCTTAATATCATGCAACAACAGTGTTTTAATAAGGTAAAAAGATTGCCAAGGTTCAAATTCACCAAAAGTCTGAACTGGAAATATAACAGTGAAGAACATTTGTTCAGAAAATAGGAAAGGAGGAAAATGATAATAAAAATTGGTTTTAAATACACAACAATGATTGGTAATGAACTAATAACATGTGCACGTGTCATAGGATGTGTTTGTGTCCCAGCAATAGGACACAAACGTGTCCAACAGAGAAAACATAGAAACAAAGCACTGATACACTGTGCAAAACACACAGGCTCGTGCACGTGTGCACGAGTGTCGTGCACACGACACGACGCAAAAGGGGACTTGTGGTCACCAAGGTAGGTTCACCTACAGTGTGGCCTCGTGTCCCAGTGTCTGCATCAAGACAAAACGTGTCGTGTCCGAAGATATCAAGCCGTGTCAGTGGCCACAAACAACAGTGCACAGACCCAGTGTCAAATCAGTGCACAAAGCAAAACTCCCAAACCAGAGCACAAAATCCAATGAAAATTGGGGAGGATGGTGTCAGTGGATGCCCCAACATCCTCCCAAAAAATGGTGTCGAGTAGAGCCGTGTCGTGTCCACAGTGGTCCCCGAGTAGCAGGGGAAACATTGTAGCCGCGTGCGCCGTGTGCGCGCGCGTGTCCAACCCAAGTAAACCGACACAATAGGATACCAAAATCACCACAGAAGTTTAGGGATACATAAACAACCATAAATCCCTATTTCCTATTCAATCAGAAATCAAAAACATCAAAATCGAGTTCTCACAGGCATTTGGTCGAACACTTAGGTATCATCACTGATACGTGTCCAAATGGACACGAAACTGATGAAAACCGACACAATACCTATACAGGCCTCAAGGTGATCACTTAGGGTTCCTATTGGTGAAGACCAAGTGAAATTTCATGGAGAGAAGAGGGATATACCTAAGCTTGAACTTTTCAATGAAATCCCCCTTTGAATGCTCTTCTCTTGATGTCCCAAATCCTCCAAATTTTCTCCAAACTGAACCAAACTTCCACAACAGTAAGTAAATCACTATTAGGAACTATTGCAACAAGTTTGAGGATTTTAGGAATTAAAATGGAATTGATATGGAATTTACAAATCAAGAACTCACCTCTTTGCACTTGGATCCAAATTTTCTAAAGAGGGAGGCTAGCCCTAAGTTTGAGAGGGGTTATATAGGGTGGGATTCCCTAGGTGGATAAGGGTGGCCGGCCAAGACTAGGTAGGGCTAGGGTTGGGTTAGCTAGGATTTAGTTTCCTAATGGTTCAAGTCATAACCATGGCTTATGACTTCACAAGCCATAACTTAGTCAAATTGATTCCAATCTTCTCTAAACAAGTTCTAATGGACTAGGAATTAATAACTTGGGTCAAACTAAGGTCCTTAACCTTAATTAGGATGTCTTGACCTAGGTTTACTATATGGCAGTCTCCTAGTCACATCAGGCAATATCTAGAACTAGGACCAAACCAAGGCACTAAAAATCATCTAAAAAACACACAAATTAATATTAAAATAATAATCCCCAAAATATTTCCAAAATTTTGAAAATGACCAAAATACCCTCAAGCTAGAAATGTGGTAGTGACACAATATTCACACCATGTCGGCATCAGCGGCAGAATCATCACCGGTAGCATCACCAATTAGAGAAGATGCACCAGTTACAGAAAATCCAAACGCGATAGACGGAGAACAACGGAAACCCTATTCTAAGAAAGTTGCACAAAGGAAAAAGGAAAAAGTTGCTAAACAAAAAGAAGTGCAAGAAGAAGTACAAACAGAAGGTATAACTTTGATTTTATGTTCGCAAATTCTGTATATATTACAAGGAAAATGACATTCTCCGTCATAAAACGCATTTGAATGTTAAATTCTATTCGTCGTTTAATTTGGAACGGAGAAAATGGAATTCTCCGTCTAACTTGAAACGGAGAATGCCGTTCCCAGTGTTAAAACCCATAAGAATGGCCATTCTCCGACCTAATTTTTTATTTTTTTTTTGTTTTGTAGAAAAAAAATCTGTCAGGAACAAGGATTCAAGACTTTTCTGTTCTACCTTCAAGCCAATGCTAAATCTTATGGAGGAGGTCAATCGAGATGTTGGCCGTTTACCTGAGCCAGTTATTGATTTCTTGAAGAATACCGGTTTCTGGAATTTTGTCGAGATTTTCTACCAAAACAGAGTCCACGTCTCCGAAGTGGCCAAGATCTCCGAAGGGCTTGAGAATTTAATTACAAGTTACACAGAAGAAGAAGATGACGTCGGGTGCTTTGAATTGAGCACCACTGTTAAAATCGCGCCAAGCGTCGAGGATATGACAGTCATATTCGGTCTACCGCTGAATGAAGAAAGCGATGATGATGTTTCTTACAGAAGATTGATAAAAAAAACAACAGCAGCCCACACGACAATCATCATTGAGCCTGTGTAGAGATCACTTCACAAGATTGCTGGCTAATACCAAGGGCAAACACTCAGAAGTCACAAATAAGGAAGTGAGAGACAAATTCTCTGAATTGTTACGACGGCTTCGTGGCGGAGATAATGATGTTAATCCAGATGATTTGGCCAAGCTAATAATCTTCCACTTGTGCCAAACAGTATTCTTCACAAAGTCTGGCGGTTCAAATTTGCCGTACAGATTCTTGGCCTTGGTAGACAGTGTGGACGTCATCAACAGTATATGCTGGCCAAGGTTAATCATGTCATATGTAATGGATAGCATAAAGAGGAGTAGAAGCAAAACTGAACAGGGGGATTACTCAATGGCTTTCCACAAATTGGAAGGTTGCACAATATACTTCCTCTATTGGTTTGCAGAACATAGTAAATTTGTGGAAAGGAAGTTCGCCCCAATTCCTGATTACCCAAGATTTTTCACATGGAATGGGTACGAAATCTCAAACGTCTTCAAGGTCGAATATCACAACAAAATGAGATCGAAGATGATATTTGAAGATCTGGTTATACCTGTTGGGGAAGAAGAAGGGCACAAAGAAGATGAGCCACCTATAGAAGAAGTTAAAAAAGAGGGAGAGGAAGAACACCAAGAAGCAGGTGGGGATAATTTTGATGAACAACGGATACCACAGCATCATAAAATTGGCGCTGTGATGGACGACTCAGCAAAGGAATTGGAGGATTTGAGAAGACATTATTCTGATATTCTTGCACAGAATGAAGAACTCAAAGAAAAGTTAGAAGAGATGGAGGCACAAGGAGCGCAGTTACGTGCAGCCAACTTTGAGAATGCCATACTCAAAGAAAAGTTGAAAGAGCTCGAGGCAGAAGAAGAGCAACAACGTGCAGTCAACGTTGTGATAGAGGGCTCTGTGCATGAACTGGAGGATTTGAAAAGACATCATTCTGATATTCTTACGCAGAATGAAGAACTCAAAGTAAAGTTAAAAGAGATGGAGGCACAAGGAGCGCAGTTACGTGCAGCCAACCTTGAGAACGAGAAACTCAAAGAAAAGCTGAAAAAGCTCGAGGCACAAGAAGCACAAAAACGTACAGTCAATGTTGTGATGGAGGGCTCTGTGCATGAACTGGAGGATTTGAGAAAGCAGAATTTTGTTCTTAAATCAGAGCTACATGCACAAGGTAAAATTTTTTCTATTTCAAATTTCTGATTTGGAATCTTCCAGGAGAATGACTATTCTCCGTGTATTATAACACGGAGAATAGTCATTCTTCGTGTTATTTGAAACGGATAATTGCTATTCCCTATCATTTCGATACTGGAAAGGTTATTCTCCGTGTAATTCCAAACGGAGAATGCTATTCTCCGTATTAGATTACATGAAGAATGTCATTCTTCGTGTTAGATTCACATCATACATTTTATTGTTGTTTGTTTTATTTCGGTGCGAACAACCGAGCAACTCAGAGAAACAAATGAAAGGCTCGTTGAGGAGAAAAGGGAGCTTCAAATTAAAGTTGAATCGATTAATATTGAAGCCAATGAAAAGGATGGAAAAATTCAAGATCTCGAAGCCATGGTTGTAGCACTTCAGCGTGAGGAGTTTCAAGCAGCTGCTGAACTTGCTGCTCCAAGAGAAGTCAGAAGAAGAGGAGGATCGAGAGGAAATAGGTTAATAAAAAGCAATACAGTTGGAGAGGCTAATAAAAAGCGGAAGGTTAATGCCGCTCTGAAATCCCGAGAAGACGCCAAAATGGTTGAATTAAAGAAGAACCACGTCATATTAAGGGAATGCGATGAACTCTTACTTTGGAAATATGTGGATGAAGAGCTGAAGAAACAATACATCGACATCGTAATTCCCAGAAAGAATTCTCCAAAGTATGTATTCTGAACCCTTTTTTTCTTTCATTTTTTCTAGACTTTTTTCACAATTATGTAATGAGAATCTATCTTTATTAATTTAATCTAAACTAAATTTATGTGCAGTGATATGGTATACGAATTTTATCCGAAAAAGGGTGAAAATGGAGTTTCAGTCCAGCTGTCGGCAGTAGACATGCAAGACATACTCAACTATGACGACATGGAAGTTGGCATACTGGACATAATAATAAAGAAGCTGAGAGAAATTTAAGGCAGTAAAAGGTGTGCCCCGTCTAGTTCAAAGGAGGTGCCATTGATCCAGAAAAAAATGCCGGCGCCCCAATCACATAAGTGGTCTGCATTCATGATGGCCCACACATTGGTAAGAATTCAAACAGAAAAATCCATATTCATGTGTAAACCGATGAAAAATGACAAAAAAAATTACTCATGATATTGTGTATTATTTTTGGGAAACAGACCATCGTTCAACGTGCCAATGAAGAAAACGTAAAAGTCGGCGCCTTTGAAGACGTCCAAACAGATTTAGTAGACTTAGTCATGGGTTTGGAGGACGACATAGAGTTGCTATTCATCCCACTCTTTAATGCATCCATCAAACACTATACTCTGCTCATATTCAACTTTATCTCCTACGACTGGACACACTACAACTCCTTGAGGCAAAAAACGTACGATACGTGCAAGGTGGATGCAGAATTAATGAAGAAAACCTTAGAGCCTATCGTCAGGAGAAAAGTTGATATGATGAGGGAAAGATGCCCGGAGAAGAAGGAGTATGAGAGCAAAGTGCTGAATTGTTCTCTAAATTGCCCACAACAACGGGCACCCAACTGCCTCTTGTACACGGCGTATTATATGAATATGTTGACGACTCCTCCCTTCGAAATACCGGGAGGAAATGACAATGAAACTCACCAGAAGATGACAACGATGAGGTTGGCATGGGCTAAGGAGTTGCTTTCAAGCAAATATGTAACACGAACCAAGTAATGACATTGTAAAACAACAATGTAATTATGATGTAATTGGGCAAGGAACTTCTGTCTTTTATAAGCTCTGCTTTTATAATATAATCATTTTTGAATTACTATTTACATTGTCAAAACCACGAAAAGTTTGACTTTTATTTACATATGAAACAACTCGAACTCATGCGCCAAGTTGCAGTCATTTTTATAATAAGCTCTCCCAACTTCTGTCATTTATTGGCAAAATTTAACAACTCGAACTCATGCGCCAAGTGGCAGTCACTTTTATTGTCATTAATACCAATGAATTTGCTATTTATATGCCATTAATACCAATGAATTCTTCCATTTATATGCAATTTATTCCTAATGAATCTGCCCCTTCGGATTATATTCTCTGTTTTATCTGGAACGGAGAATGGAATTCTCCGTTTACTTGAAACGGAGAATAACTTTCCCGTTTAAATTAAATCGTTTGAGGATTCTATTCACCGTTTATTTCGGAACGGATAATAACATTCTTCGTCTGTCTTGAAACGGATAATAAACACATTAAAATGTTCATTCGTCGTTTTTATTTAAACGGAGAATGAAGTTCTCCGTGTCTTTCGAAACGTAGAATGTTATTCTCCGTTTAGTTTGAAAAGAAGAATGAAGATGAGCTTGATGAGAATATGACGAGGTTGGTATGGGCTAAGAAGACTACAATGATGAGGTTGGTATGGGCTAAGAATTAGATTTCAAGAGAACTTCTGTCTTTTATAATGTCTGCTCTGCTGTCTTTTATAATAAAATCCTTTTTGAGTTACATTTACATTGTGAAAACCATAAAAAGTTTGACTTTTTCAGTTACATTTACATTATAAAAGTCTGAAATACTACATAAAATCCTACTATCAAGAAAAAAGTTGAATGTGAGCTGCGTGCGGGCATCGCAAAGCAATGGAACTCCTTGAGGCAAAGGAATTCCTTGAGGTAGTGTGTTCCTTTGCTCGAAGGATGCACGATGAAGTGACTTGCCTCAAGGAGTCATCCTACGGTTCCTATGCGCTGACGATGCACGATGAATACCATCTACCACGTGGACACGAACTAAAAGACGACAGAGAACAACACTCCTTCACTGTCGAAGCTTTCAATTGAATTCCTTGAGGCAAATCACTTCATCGTGCATCGTCAAAGCAAATGGATCTCCCTGAACAAAGGAACTCTGTGTATAGTCAGAGCAATGGAACTCCATGAACAAAGGAACTCCGTGCATAGTCAGAGCGAATCAAAGTACAAGCGCAATAAATCCAAACCCACACTCTGTCGGAGCACTCGCACTTTGATTCGCTCTGACTATGCACGGAGTTCCTTTGTTCATGGAGTTCCATTGCTCTGACTATGCACGGAGTTCCTTTGTTCAGGGAGATCCGTTTGCTTTGACGATGAACGATGAAGTGATTTGTCTTAAGAATTCAATTGAAAGCTTCGACTGTGAAGGAGTGTTGTTCTTTGTCGTCTTTCAGTTCGTGCCTACGTGGTATTCATCGTGCATCGTCAGAGCATAGGAACCGTTGGATGACTCCTTGAGGCAAGTCACTTCATCGTGCATCCTCCGAGCAAAGGAACTCACTGAGGCAAAGGAATTCCTTGAGGCAGAGCACCGTGCAAAGGTATCCTTCTTCATCATGGAACATGTCGAAGAAATAAACACCTGGCGGGCGCTTCGACAGAGCGTAGAACGATATTAAATCCAAACCCATGCACATCTCAGTCTTCTGAAGGACTTCACCACCGTGCATCGTCGGACCCATAGAACACGTAGAAGAAATGAACACCTGGCTGCAAAGGAACACCGTGCATAGCCCGAGCCAATCAACGTACGGGCGCTTCGACAGAGCGTGGGATGGCAATAAATCCAAACCCAGGCACATCTCAGTCTTCTGAAGGACTTCGCCACCAAAGCTTCTTCGAACGAGGAGATCGAATTTCATTTGGAAAGCGTTTCGCCAAGGCGGAGGATCGGTAGAGTCCATCTCCACAAGAAAAGCTAAGTGAGACGAGAACAAACTCTCTCTACACTACTGCCATTTATAGGCATGGAACAACTCGGACTCATGCGCCAAAAAGGCAGCCACTTCGAATTCAATTCAATTAATTTCCATCAATACCAATGCATCTGCCCCTTCTCAAGTAAAGCTAAGTAAGACTAGAACAAACTCTTCAAACTACTGCCATTTATATGCCATTAATACCAATGAATCTGCCCCTTCGAATTCTGCCAACTTTGATACCTCCTACTGTATCAAAGTTTTTTTTTGATACAGTAGGGGGTATCAATGTTTTGATACCCCCTATGTATGACATGTAGGCCCTTCCTGCTTTATAAAATGTGTACACATATATATATACACATAAATTTTAAGAGGGCCCACATGTCATACATAGGGGGTATCAAAATTTGATACCCCCTACTGTATCAAAATTTTGATACCCCTATGTATGACATGTGGTCCCCTCTTGCTTTGTAAAACATGTAAACATATATATACACATAAATTTTGAGATGGCCCACATGTCATACATAGGGGGTATCAAAACTTTGATACCCCCTACTGTATCAAAGTTTCTCTCTTGTATCAAAGTTTTTTCCCTTTTAAATGGGCTCCATACATAACTTACAAAAAAAAGTATAAATAAAACAAAATTTTGTTATAGTCAAGATTTGAACCAATGACCTCTTAAATACAAGTCTAGCATTGTAACCACGACACCACAATAGCATTCTCCGTGTTTTATTAAACGGAGAATAGAATTCTTCATTTTGAATTACACGGAGAATAGCATTCCCAGTGTTAAAAACACATTAGAATGTTCATTCTCCGTGTTTTATTAAACGGAGAATAGAATTCTCTGTTTTGAATTACACGGAGAATAGCATTCCCAGTGTTAAAAAGTAAAAACACATTAGAATGTTCATTCTCCGTTTTATTTTGAAACGGAGAATGATATTCTCCGTTTCATTTGTAACGGAGAATTATATTCTCCGTTTTGAACTGTACGGAGAATGTCGTTCCCAGTATTAAAACGATTGAGGATTCTATTTGCCGTTTAATTTGGAACGGAGAACGGCATTCTCCGTTTAATTTGAAACGGAGAATAAGATTTCCAGTGTTAAAAACACATTAGATTGTTCATTCTCCGTTTTAATTTGAAACGGAGAATAATATTCTCCGTGTCATTTGAAACGGAGAATGATATTCTCCGTTTTGAACTGCACGGAGAACATATTTTCTCCATTTTTGATATTCTCCGTTTTGAACTTGAAATTTGATATTCTTCATTTTTATCTAATTGTCTTCTCAAACTTTTGCATTGGAGAAAATATTTTTTATCTAATTGTCTCGTGTGAATGACATCTTGCCACATAAGAAAGACATTGTCTTAAGTCAACGACGTTTCATTTTATTCCATTTGCTCTTTGTCGCTATTTCGCTTTCGTACTTTACAATTACAAAAATCGTGACCCGATTTTTTACAAAATCTACATACTCTAGGCTTCGGGATAGGCCGACTTTCTGTAGGCTGGCTTGATTTCCCTTGAGAAGGCCTTCCTTTTGTGGCTACCGGATTTGGCTCTTTTAAAGCTTCATGCACTCCATGAACTGCATCAGCTACCATTTGTTCTTCTTCACCAATATCGGTCACCATTTCTTTCAACTCCATCAGAACAGACGACATCAACTCCGTTCCCCTCTCTTGAATTTTGCTTAATTTTTTACAATAGTATGTAAGCAGATTAACTTGTTCATGAATACCACCATACCTTCTGCTCTCAATAGTGTCTGGGTGGATGAATCTTCTTTCTGAGCCAGGTCCGGAGAGATAACTCTCTTTGCAATCCTTGAGCCAACGAGATTTTATCAACTTCTTTGGAATATCTCCAATTTGCAAACTCTTCATTACTGAAAAAATATGCCTACAAGGAATCCCCTTGGTCTCCATCCACAAGCATTCACAATTTATGATGTTGTCGGCCGGATCAAATATAACCTTCCGGTTGACACTGTTTGGCGACATATACTTTTGGACAGTGCAAACTTCTGACTCTCTTATGATGTGATGATGGAGAACAGTATATGCATCAGAACGGGTGATTTCCTTCCTTACATCTAAAAACACCGTTTTAGTGTAAATTGCGGCAAATTTACCTTCTATTACGGCCATGCTAGTTTGATTCACAACTGGTGTTGAGAGTTTATCATTGATATGCTTACCCATCTGGCCGTAACGTAAGGCCGCCAAAGCATAATCACAATTTTGAAGGGCCTTCCATAGTGGCAGCTTCTCATTCAAAAACCTTTTCAGAAATGCGTTCATAGATTCACATCTATTTGTTGCAGTAGAACCGCCAAAATAATTTTCACGTAGGAATGTGTCCGCCCATCGCTCCCTCGTTCTGTACAATGTAGTGGTCCACTCATTGTTCTCTACATTATAATCTGTTAGCATCTGCTGCCAACGGTTTTCAAATTTATCGACTGAATAGTACCTGTTTAGAAAACATGGACAGTAACTAAAGTTGTGATATTGTAACAACAACATACTTCAAAGTAAAGTAGCAAGTGTGCGATGTACCTTTTAATCAGAAGACTCAGTTTATTGTGAAAACCCTCTCGGTGTACATATTTGGCAGCATTGTTTAGGATATGCCATGAGCACGTTCGATGAACTACGCTGGGCATTAAATCCTCAATTGCTTTATTCATGGATCTGCAACCATCCGTGAGAACTGTCACTGGTAATTTGCCATTCATACACTCTAGGAATTTTTCTAGAACCCAAGAATATGTCTCTGCAGTCTCATTATGGATCATTGCAAACCCAAACACACAAGTCATCGCATGATTATTTGTACCCACTAGAACCACCAACGGCATTTGACTTCTATTTGTTTTATATGTAGAATCGAATGCTAGTGAATCTCCAAATAATTCGTAATCGAATCGACATGCACCGTCAGCCCAAAAGAGATGGGTCAATCTGGAATCTTCGTCTACCTTGTACGTGTAGAAGAAATCTGGGTCACTGGCCTCCTTAGATTGAAGAAATGTAAGTGTTGTCGTAGCATGAACATCGTCTAGTGCTCTACTATCTTGAGCTAGAGCGTTGTATAAATCCTTTCTCGTCCATCCAACCTTATCCCAGCCACCTTTCTTCTGGACAATTAAATTCCATATCTGTCCAGTCCCCATACCTGATTACTTCATAAGCTTAATTTCTTCCAACTCTGCGGGTGATATCGTACGATGGGATCTCAAAAAAACTGTTTCATAATCATTCGCCAGGTTATGGTTGTGATGTACATGAAATTTTTTGACGGACCACATCTTTGTTTTATGGGTGTACCCAATACGAAAAATTGCTTTACAACCACTTCTGCTTTTACTTCTTGGCTCACGAACCCTGTTTGGAGCTTCCTTGTATTTCTTGTGTCTGAATCCCGCATTCGAACAACACCAACTACGGATCATCACCATCCCAGATTTGTTTTTCTTTACCTCGTTCTTTCTAATACTGAAACCATATGCTTTTGAATATATCCGGTAGAATGTCTCTACTTCTTCAATAGAGTTGAACTGCAGACTGATAATATCTTCTTCTAAGAGCTGTTTTGGATCTTTGTTAATGTTGGCAGACTGCAATATTTTTTTCATCGTCACTGCATCGAAATCCAATGGAGATTCACCGTCGTCCCTAAGAACAGAATAAAACAAAATAAACATGAGAAATAGATGTAAAAATATAATGTATTTCTTAAATCCATTAGAAAGGGTGATGCGAAATAACATTTCGTTATTTGTGTTGATGTCGTCGTCGTCGTTATGATGCATTCTTCCATCATTTTCTTCATCTTGTTCTTTACTGTCTCCTAAGTTAACATCTTCCAAACTTTGCTTATCATCCAAATCATCTGACAATCCTCTTGAAAGGAAGCTTTCTTCATCGACTAAATCTTCCACACGTTCATCACTTTCTCCATGTGACGTCGACATTGAAGAAAATAGTGTGTGTTAGAAACCAGCAGAAGAAACGAAGGACAAGAAACAATACAAGAAGAAAGAGTAATGCTATATTCGTACCTCCAAATTGTCCCTCTAATATATAGCCCTCCCATCTGATGTGGCATGTTAAATAATAGTGTGTGCATCTGACATGACTGATGACATGGCAAATTTTAATCCAAAAAGTTAACTACCCAATTTTCTACATAATAATTTAATGTTAATATCAATGTTAATTTAATGTTAATATTAATTTATGTTAATATTAATGTTAAGGTTAATGTTAATATTAATATTATTGTTAATGTTAACGATAATATTAATATTAATGTTAATGTTAATGTTAATGTTAATATTAACTTTAATGTTAATTTTTATATTTAGTTTTATTTAAAAAAATTGTCACGTCAGCTGTCAGATCAACATATTCACGTCAGCTGCCACGTAAGGATGGACAGTTTGAAAGTGCAATTTGGAGGTACAAAAAGCATTATTCAGGAAGAAACAACTTCTAGCAAGGCAACAACACAACCTTTTCGTCTTCCTTGTACTCCGCCACGTGGCCCTCTTTTGATGGCTCATGAAAAATCTTGAGTGATTCTAGGAGCAAGCATAATTTTAAGGAAACAACTTCCAACAAAACAACTTTCTCGTCTTCTGGGTACATGTATTATTAAATTGTGTAGCTAATAACGCATGAGGAAACATGCAACAGCAATCTCCACGTGGCCCTCTTTTGTAGGATAACGCATGCAGCAGCATTTAATGCTACGAAACCTTATTGTCTTGTTATGTGTTGTGTATCCTATGTGGCATGAGGCAGAAGACAATAACTTGCATAGGCGGCTATATTCACAAATGACAATAAGTTTAAAAAGTCATCTCCAATGCAAAAAAGTATTGAGAAGACAATACAAAGTAATTTTTTACGACTTCCAAGACAACTTTTACTCTTCTAATGATATGGTATCAGTGTTTATTATTAAATTGTGTAGGATAACGCATGCAGAGCATTTAATGCTACGGGATCTGTTGTGTAAGGAACACAACCTGTGAGAGAGAACCCGAGAGAGAGAGAGAAAGAGAGAGTGTGGGAGATGACTAGATTTTAAACTTAAAATTCAATTTTTGGTTATCATTACTAATAACTAGTTCGCACGTACGAGTTTAGATGAACACTAACCGAGCCCCGAGTAACGTGACATCAGCTAGCTATGTTTCTAATACCGTGGCATTCCTGTTAATTTAAAATTTACAATATTATTGAAACTAATATTAATACTAAAATTTAAAATAGTTTTTGATTTAACATTTACTTAAAACTAGTTAAAGTTAAAATTGCATTCTTTTTTATTTAAAATGTAATTGGAACTACAATTAATATTAACATTCGCTTGTCCCGTAGTTTAAGTCGTATTTCACTGCTTCTTGCTTAAGTCTATGTACCCAAAGAACTTGATTGTTCAAGTCGAGCGCGTGCACAGCACGTTCCCTCGATGCAAGGCTTGACGTAGCCCTTGTTTGTCAAGTCGTTGCACGAACACATTAGAAAAGAGTTTTGTTGGGCTATCGAAGTATAGCAAGCACCGTCCCGTGTCACGTGCATTTGTTAAGCAGTGAAAGGGTGTGAAGGCCACTGGCAATGTCAAGCCATCACGGACTATAGCTGGGTTAGACGACGACCCTTTGCTGCGGGCCGAATCGGTCCCTTGGCCTAGGAATGGATTGGTTGAAGGAGCAATACACAAGAATAGACTGCCATATTAGCAGGATTATTTTTGGCATTCCCGGTGAGGCAGAGTTTTCATTTTTCGATGAGGCAGAGATTTCACCATCGACTTGATTCCACGGACGGCACCAGGACCGGAGAGAGTCTACAGGATGGCACCTTCAAAGTTGGAAATCTTGTACAAGATGATTGAAGAACTCAGAACCAAAGGATTCATTCGTGCTAGTGGATCGCCTTGGGGAGCACCGATGATTCTTGTGAAGAAGAAGGATGGTACGTCAAGATTATGTGTTGATTATCGTACATTGATGACTTATTTGATCAGCTCAAGGGAGCGGCTGTATTCTCGAATATTGACTTGCGGTCATGAGGGTACCATCAGATCAGAGTCAGAGAGAAAGTCATCCAGAAGACATCATTCAGATCGAGGTATGGACATTAGGATTTCCTTGTTATGCAATTTGGAGCGACCAGTGTGCCAGCCGTATTTATGGACCCCATGAATCGTATCTTCATGCACTACTTGGATCAGTTCGTGATAGTGTTCATAGACGACATCTTAGTCTATAGCTGTAGTGCCCCGTCCCTACATCGTGCCCCGTACTCCGTCCACGAGGTGCGCGAGAAAGGAACAATGTCGCTATCGATTCGGTCGGGACCGATAGGTCGGGATCGATTGACTCGATCGAACGGGAATGGTTGAATTAAGATCCATTCTCTCGCCTGAAGTAAACTCAAGGTGAGTGGCTGACCCTCCTCTTCTCGACCCCCTTCCTAGGTAAATCGATAATGTTGTTGCGAATGAAAGGATAAATACAAGGGCACAAACACGGGAAAGGGATTGAGTTTTCAAAGATAATGTAGGCTATGTCTTATTAACTAAAAGGAAAATATGTCTTTGTACGGTTATGAACAACTTGTCGACAAGGCGGTAGTTTCCTCGATCAGCAACCCGGGGCCACGGGACCGTTTTGACCTAGGAGGAAACAGGGTATAGTCGTGCATAAGGTTTCAGCACAGGTTAAGCGGGGACTTGCATTGGAGCTAGCTACTTGCGTTGAAAGGACCCCGATTAACAAAGCTATACGTCCAGGATGGCTTGTGATGCCAGTGACGTCGAAGAGGGACGAGGCAAAGGAGGTCAGCCACTCGCCTTAGACTTGCTTCAAACGAGCGACTGGTTGGCTGCGCTGACGACACCGCAGAAACGACGTAGAACGACGTAGAACGAGTCACTCGCCTTAGACTTGCGTCCCAGCCTACACCGCAGAAACGACGCAGAACGCTGTCTAGTTCTACTATCTGACAACAGTTATAATATCAAAACCTGTCGAGAACGGTCAACTCCGAATGGAGGACAAGCAATGTCAATATAATATACCCAAATAAGCTATTATATTGTTGCGACCGTCCAATGTTGGTATTTATGTATGGTATTTATGGTGCACATCATCTTAATTCAACCGAGTAGTTCAAAGGAGGGAATTATGTATGGTATTTATGGTGCACATCATTAGGACGGGTTATGACCGTCCAGTGTTGTGATAAGCTATGATATCAGTAAGTTTAGGATCCTTCGGATATTGGGCTAGCATCCCGTATCGAAGCGATCATAGTCTTACACATAAGGATGCCAAAGATGCATTACGGTACGAAACACCGTGACCTTCATATAGATAGGACCGGTGGGCTGAGATTAGCGCTGGGTGCAGGCGCATGGCCTGCCACCCTTATGCATATGTTTAAGTTTACGGTTGGTTGGTTGAGTGAAATGATATGATTTCTTATGTAAGTTCTAACCTTGCAGGCTAGGCGAAATGGGACATAGATGAGCACGATCACTATGTTTATGTTAAGATTATGTCTAACTGTATCTGCCGCAGGGATACGGTAGTGGACAAGTTCAGGATATGTTCGGCTCGAGGCGGGGCTCGGCTTGGACGTGCCGAGGCATGGAGTCCTTAGCTTTCAACAGGAGCTACCGCATTGGCGTTCGGACTTGCGACATGGAGATGTTCAGCCGAAGACTACTTGTTGGCTATGGAACAATGTACTCCTTTGTGAGCTAGAGAGATCATGAGCGTTGTAGCCAATTGGCATGTTAAGTTGGGCTATTCAGAGCCATTGTAACCTTCAGTTCATTATCAATAAAGGAGATTCTTGTTGTATACTACGTTTTCCTTCCGCTGCTTATGTTATCAATTTGAGCTATAAACACTATTGTGAATCTGTTATTTTGCCTTGCACGAGCGCAACTTCATATTAAATACGGCATCAGCCCCAGCGAGGACGATGATTCGGGTGAAAACTTGATAATGATGAAGACGGTAGCTCGGTCGACAAACGTAAGTATCGAGGCACGATCGGGAAAAATTTACAGTAGCATTAATATTAAATCTATATTGGCTTTTCTGTTAATTTAAAATTTACAATATAATTAAAACTAATATTACGAAAATGCTATTTGTCTAAAAAAATTTGGGTGATACCATCTTCCATTATGGGCATATGACATGGTTGCTAACATGACAGCTGACATGACAAAATTTAACAATAAAACTAATATTAAAATTAAAATAACATTAATAGTAAATAAAATTTAATATAAATTAACATTAATTAATATTAACATTAATATTACAGAGCATTAACAGAAAAACATTAACATTAACATTAACATTAATATAATATTGACATTAACATTAACATTAAAAAATTGGGTAATTAATTTTTGGGGTTAAAATTTGCCATGTCAGCTGTTATGTCATCTGCATGTCAGTGTTATGTCATCTGCCATGTCAGATACCACATAATGGGAGATGGCATCACCCAAATATGTTGGGATCGCCCAAACGACTAATGCTAATATTAATACAGTGGCATTACCATTATTTTCCAATAGATTCGTGCCTTGTTCGGTCACACCCCTCCACGAGCGGGTACATACACCGCGTAAACGAGGGTTAAATGCCTTTTCCAAAGAAGAGAACCGATCCGACTAGAGAGAAACAAAGGAAAGAAAGAAGACAGTAGCAATGGAGAGGAGCAAGATCAACTGCAGCGGATGGGCCGCCATCCCTACCGAGTTTCTCTCGATGATACTGGTACTGTCGGGGATGCCGGCGGACGAGGTAATGTGCAACGTGGCCCCAGTTTGTCGTTCGTGGTGGAAGGCGCTCAACGGTCCCTTAGACTATTGGTCTAACGCGACTTGGTACAGTGGTGCCGGAGGACACAGCAAACCGTTGAGATTAGTATGACCGTAATGAAGCTCGTGGCTCGCAGTGAGGATATCTAGGGTCCTCTTCGCGTACAAGCTAGATGAAGCAGCCTCTCTTTTTGCATGTTTAAGGCTAGTGCAAAATTTTATTGGTCTTATTCTAATACTTTATTTTTTCTATTACAAAATTTTACGTATACTTTTGTTAATTTCTATTGATGTTTTTCCATTTTTATAATACAGTGGGAATTTTCTAAGGGTGCTGCACATTCCGAAGTGACGTGAGTGAGAAACTTTCGTGAGACACTTGGAGTTTCTCCCTGTGCTGGAAGAACTCGACATTAGCTACTGCCTCTATATCACGTCGACTGGAATAATTTCCGCCGGAAAGTATTGCCCACATCTGGTCAAGCTGAGTAGGAACATGCCCCCTCCGGATTTCATGCTCAGGAACATGTTCGTGCTGGACACGAAAACGAGCGGAGGGAAAGGCCGTGGCTGATTGGATGCCGCGTCTCGAGAACCTATATATGGGATTCGGCATGTTCAATGGAGACACGCTGTGATCTATCATATGCAACTGCAAGGGTCTTCGCCTGCTCGACATACGTGGGTGCTTCAACGTGATCTTCGACGACTAACTCTGGAAAATTTGTTATGCAATACAGACGTTTAAAAAACCCTTTGATATAATGTAATCCCAGTACCAGGAGAACCTGTGTACGAGTGGTATAATGATTTAGATATGTTCTATCATTCCTAGGGTGAATGGTGAAAACTTAGCAGCATGCATGCATGCATGCATTTCTTTATATATTTTTCACTAGTCTACATACAAGATATTTTTTGAGTTCGATTCTCCATTTTGAGCAAATTTTACTTTTGTCAATACTAATTTTTTACATGATTTTTTTTTATAAATAAAATGGACTGTGATATAATGACGCCTAAGATGGCTCACTTCTGAGATTTCAACATTTTCCAACACAGATTTTACCATTAATACAATTCTCAGTGTAATCATATCAAGAGATTTCGCCATTTCCCAACATAGATTTTACCTTATTCAAAATTCTGGCGGTGCAAAATTCCACTCATATTAGTGGTATCAGTGCCATTCACCATAATTAATGGTGATCGATACGAAAACATTGGTTTTTTTCACAACCCTTTAAAATCTATTTACACAGCCAAACAACCAAACTAATTCATCTTCACGAGCCTTCAAAACCATTTATATAGATTCAAACAAAACTAAACAACCAAACTATTTAAATTCACAACCCTACAGAACAGTCCTAAATGTACCATTCTCCGTCTTATATGTACCATCTCCGTCCTACATGTATCATTCTCCGTCCTACCTCCGTCCTAAATGTACCATTCTCCGTCCTATATGGACCATTCTCCGTCCCTACATGTATCATTCTCCGTCCTAATGTACCATTCGTCGTCCTAATGTACCATTCGCCGTCCTAAATGTACAATTCTCCGTCCAAAATGTACCATCTCCGTGTTAGAGGAACGGAGAATGGCCATTAACAGCCAAACAGCCA
>JANAVB010002584.1:0-52730 GCA_029216955.1 Iris pallida
TTTTAAAAATAACCTCAAATCTTGATTGTTATCTCCTAGGTTATTCCAAATATTTTGTTAATTTTTTCCACTCAACTTGAAACCCTACACTCTCTATGCAACTTCTTGATCAATCCAAAGCTTAGGCAGTATTTTAACTCAATGTTGAGTAACCGTGAAGTACGAACGGTCAAGAATTGATTCCATCTTATTAGAAAAATCTTCTTTAAATTGTTGAGTCATTTCCCTGTTGCTCTACTAAATCATTTTAACCAGATTTCCGAAATCCATAAAGACATACTTCTTTTCGTCAACCCTACTCTCTATCACATTCTCAAAACTTTTCTTGGATAAGAAATTATTTCTTCAAATAATTTGGTAACGTCTGTATCCTTTAAGTGATTTATCGGGAATGTTCTCATTAACTTCTTCAACTCAACCCAAACTCTGATTTTTACCTTATCCTGCGTCCACTCAATTGGCCATACTCAGCTTGATCTATTTCCTCAAAAAAAAAAAATCAAATCTCTTAATTCTCAAGAGTTACTGGAACACATATTTATCCTGATAAATTTTCTTGAAACCAGTAGAACATACATCAATACATTTTTCTATCATAAATAGAACTTTAGAACTCGTTTGAATTTTAGGAAATTTCTTTGAATTTTCATGGACACAGCTGAGAAAATATCCAATAACCTAATACAATTTCGCACATGTGCGTTGTAGTGATTTGCCTGAATTATGAAAACTGTGAGTTTACTGCAGCCAGTTGCGCACTGCGAGGCAAAAAACTCTAAAGTTGAAGTGATTTCGGGGTGATCATAGATTTCTGGATATTATCGTGACTATGTTCTAAATACACCATGTTGATCATCTTTGTTGCTTAGTCATGGAATGGATAAAGTTAAAGAGTACTCGGTCACCTAAAATTATTCAAGTTATTGGGTCAAATTCACTGCAGTCAGGTGCACTCTGGCGAGGCATGGATTTGAGACAAAGTGACTTCAAACATATTTGGTTCCCGAATACTATTCAGACTACATTCATATCATGGTTACCTTTTGCACTATCAAATCATTCTGACTTTCGCCTGATTCGAGGATTTACATTTCTAGCGGTTGTCTTCATTTCCAGAAATCTTTTGTCACAACCAGAGATAACAGATTTCCTACAAAATTCTACTTGGTCGTCCTAAAAATTTATTAGGATCAAATCAAGCTCGACTACCTCGACCTCTTTTCTGTTCAACCTTGGTACGCTGCATACATATATTATACTATACCTTATGTATTTATTCATTCATTATTATTATCATCTAGTTACAGATTTAATTTGGAAGCTATAGGTAGTTATCTTGTAGGTCTTTCCCGCATATCCTATCTTCTGACCGTTGAGCGTGAAACGACATACTTTCCATCCTCGTTGATCATCACTCGGCTCTCATTGGAAATATTTCACTCGATTACATTCATTATCATTCTAATCATCTTTAGTATCCTACTATCGTACAACTTTTCAATTCTTCCTGTACCCTATTTCAATTTGATGGACATTTAGGTTTCTCATCTTAGAAGATTCCATCATCTTCTGCCTTTTTAAATAAAATGTCGACCTCCACTCTTTTCTTGTTTTCTCTCGTAACCTCTTTTAGTTCTCGCCTATTCTATGATCCTGGAGGTACCTAGGTTCTTTCTCGTGCCTAAAATGATTTGAATGTCCAAACTTTCCCGTCCCATTTCAGATCATTTTGATAATTCGATCGTGCCTGCTAGTTTAAAGTTCATTTTATTAAGGCTAAGTGTTGATTGTACCTCGGCCCTGATCCTTGAAATTTCGAGGACGAAATTTTCTAAGGAGGGAAGGTTGTGAAATCCGTAATTTTAGTTCATTATTTTAATTAGTTAATTATTTAATCAGTATTAGTTGTTAATTTAGGAAAATGTAATTTTTTATATAATCTGGAAATTTTGTCAAAACCCGTAGATTTTTCTAAATAAATTAATATTGTGTTAGATTAAAATTATTATTTTTCAAAAATATAATTTCTAGACTTACGATTGTCGGGCCTAAAACCGAACCCAAAAATAGTATTAAATTAATTTTTAGAGTTTAAGTAAAAAAAAAAAACTTGTAAAATTTTATTTATAAATTTTTTAAAAATCATATTTTAGAAAATATTTAATCCTGGATTTTTGAATGTTGGTCTTGACCAGTTCCGAGCCTGACTTAAACCCGAGATCTGAACCCTTTCCCGAGCCAAACTCAGTTTCGGGAATAAATAAGAAATATTAATTATATAATAATCCTTTTCTTTATTTTTATCAACTCTTAAAGTTCTGAGAACTTTAATTACTCTTTCTTTTCATTAAAACCCACCACTACCACCATTAATGTTCAGAGAACATTACTCCTCTCCTCGCTCAAGCTCCCGAGCAACCGTCGAGGCCCTTGGCCTTTCCGACTGGTCGAGCCCCTTCTTTTCCCTTCTGGTAACAGCTCTCCCTCCTCTCGCTATATATTTACCCCTTCTCTTCCCTTTCATCCTCATCACTTTCCATCAAACCACTTCCCAAACCCTCTATCCCCGAACCCTAACCCCAAAATCCGGCGAACCCCGACGGTCTCCAGCGAGATCCGAGCTCATCGGCGAAGGCCAGTAGACCCGGCGCCACTCACCCGTGCCCTAGCCGCTCCCTGTCCGTGCGGCCCCGCCAGGCCGAACCCGGCGCCCGACCCCACGACCCGCTGACGCCAGCGCCCAACGCCGATCCCGAGGCCGCCGACCCCCTTCGCTGTCCCGATCCGCTTTCCGGTGCTGAACCGCGCGGCCCCATGTGCTCTGTCGGTGTTTCGTTTCCGAGCCCGTGACGTTTCCGATCCGAGTTCCACTTCGGATTTCCATTGTCGTTTGGGTAACCTCTAATCCAGTAGTTTTCCTATATTATACGTAGTCCATGATGAAATTCTGGTCTTACCAATTCCTTCGAAATTTGGTTTTCCAATAATGTAACTATTACATTACTGTTTCGGCTTTTCCGAGTTCTTCGGAAAATCATTTTTTTTGCTGCTGGTTTGGTTCTTTGATTGTTGGATTATCTGGACAGAACTTAGTTCTGTAGAATTCTCGGGATTTCCGAGAATTTCTCGAAATGGTTCTGTGTTTTCAATTCTCGGGTTTTTCCGAGAAATTTTCGGGAATAAGTTGGAGTTTAAATTTACTACATATTTGGTATCCTGGACTTTGTTGGGTTTTCAGATTTGGCTCTGTGAGTTTTTGGGATATATTGTTAGCTTTAAAAAATAAATAGTTCTGTGGTTTCCTATAAAGTTCGGGATTTTCGATATTGTTTCGGGTTTTCCAGTTTGGCTTCGGAAATTATTTCTGTGGATGGTTATATATATATATTTGGGGTTTGGGAGTTAATTTGCAGGAAAACGGAGCGTTCCCAGTTTTGGGTTATCCCGAAAATAGAGGGAATGCTGCCGAAATTTCTATAAAATTTGATTATATGATTTTAAAATGATTTTCGGAAATAATAATATTTTTGGGCGACGACCTTATCGGTCAATGGGCCCCAGTGAAATGCAAACGCACTGGTTTGTCCGGACGTTGAGGCAGAGTAGCTGTAAATGAAGATTGGACCAGTTCTGAGACTCATTTTATTTTATTCTTAATTATTAGTTATTATTAATTTTGTAGGACTAACAGTTTATTTTCTCTTATTTTAATTCATGGAAATGTAAGGGCATAAGCCCATTTATCTATTTTGTGAATTGTAATAAGTTCGGAATTAGCTGTAATTTTGCTGGGATTGTGAACGCGTAGAATTAATTAATCTTATTATTAATTAATATTATTATTTAATTAATTAGAAATTCATGATTTTCTCACTTAAAGAAAAGAAAATATATTTATATGTATAAATATAAAATACTAACTTTTTTCCAATAAAATTGATAAAAGCAAGTTTTCCGGAATAAAACATAAATTGGATTTCCTAAATTGTAACGCACTAGAAAAGCGTGTTTTGATTGTGTTGATTAAATACAAGATTAAAATTGACTAGGAAACAAAATCTAGAGATTGTAACTAGATTCTAGAGTTGTGGTTTCTGAGACATAATTTCCGGAATGTAGGATTTCAAAGAAGAGAGGTGACTGTTCAAATCCTGAAGAACCAAACTCGTCCAACTTAAATTTAAGGCAAGTACATTTATGTGGATTTACGATTATTTTAACAATCATTTCATTGCAATTTTAAACCACTGTTCAAACACGGACTCTTTCGGGAGTATTGACTGTACTGTTGGGGACTGGGGGAGTAGAGTAGTGGATATGACCAAATCCAAAATTAGGATAACTGACTGTGTTAGCTTTCCCCTCTTCACACGGGGACAAGCCATACCGTATCGCTAGGATACTACTGTAACCCAATCCGGTCATATTCATTACCTATTCACATCACTGTACTGTATTTCAAATCTGTTTCATCTTTAAAAACTGTTTAAAAGTGCATGATATTAATTGTCATTTTAATTGTTAAAATTTGCATGAATTGTACTTTGCTCCCTCCTGACTGGAGACAACATTTTAGGTATTTCTGATGACCTGGAGATGCTGATCAATAGCTATTATGACCCTGATTTGTACCCGGCGGTACTTCCACCTGAGGAGGATGTTGTGGCGTCTCCATAGATGCTATTTTCGTTGAGAGTTTAGTTGTTTCTTTGTTGTTTCAAGTTATGAATATTGTAACAGAACAAATATTAATTATCATTTAAATAAATGTTGTGGCAAATTTAATTTTAAATGTTGTTGATCACCTGCATATGGATTACAGCTTACTGCCGCCGTCTCATCAACGGTGCAGGCTGGGCATGATCCGATTCGACCCAAGTATTTGGGGACCGGGTCGTGACAAACAGGGGCAGGTACAGCACCAGGTGGAGGAGGAGGGTTGGGATACAACCTACATCTACTCAGCTCAGAAGCAGTATAAGAGAATGGACATAGTTGAAGGTTGATTTCGAACCTCCGAAAGATCAAAGCCAGGTGCATGGGGTAAACAAGGTTACGCCCCACACTCCTACAACCGATCATCCAAGCCATGAAGGTCTTGGGAACAGAAAAAGGAATACCAAAGTGGATATGGTATATCGCAGATATTTCCATAAACGTGATCTTGTCAGTAGATCCCTTCTTTGGAAGCAAAGTAGAGAAGATAAAGCGATATAACTCATAAAAGTTCTGGTTTAGATGTTTTGAATACACCCTACGAGGACTGGTTTAGGGTGACACATCAAGGCTTTGAAGGAGTCAATGGTGACACCTTCAGGGAACTGGACATGGTTGATGTCAACTAATGCTTCGCCAATATTCGGCACGTGAAAATATTCACTAACATTAGTGGTATTAAATTCTAATTCTTGTCCAGCGACACAAGAATAGATATTTCCATTATATTTATTTGCAAGTTGTAGTAAAATATTCTAACATCATTATCATAGATGTTATTAGAAAGTTCAAAGAAGTATCTAATTCCAAGTCTTTCAAATGTGGGAGTATATTCAAAAAATATAGTAAAATTAACACATGCACCAGCACAAATATCCCAGAAAAAGAGTCAAACCAAAGATCAGAAAATTCCTTATAAAAAAAGACCAGTCTCTATCAGATGGACTAGTGGGACTAAAAACATTTGTAGGAGTATATTTAGAAGAAGAAGAACCCACTTGGGAAGCATCTTTCTTCCTCTTGTGAGATTTCGGAGCCATGAAAAAAATAAGAAGTAGATAGATATACCTCAAGAGAAAGGAGGAAGAAGATGAAGGAGACAACTTCTGAGCCTTGAAGATCTAGGTTTGAAGGAGGAGCAGAGCCTAGGGTTAGGATTTTAGAAAGAGTTCTCGGTGGGATGGGATGAAAAATATGAAGAGAAGATGGTAATATATAGGCTAGGGCCGGCTGTTCAGTTCTAGAAATCCGTAACAGCGCCAACCAAACTCGATCCGAACTCAGCCCGAGGTTGTCCGAGTTCGGCCTACTTGTATTAACAGTTCATTTAATGCGGTATGAGTTATTAAAAACACTTATTAACCTTTGAACTTCTTTATTTAACAATTTTCATCATCTTGGGTTAGCTGTAGGGGCCATATCCCAGCTAGTGGTAGTCCGAAGACTAGTACACCGTGTCGCTTCAGGCTATTTTTGCCTGTAAGACAGAAGGGTCCTTTCGACTTGTACCCAAAATGACTTTAATTAATAAATGTTAAAGTCGTTAGTTATAAGAGTTTTTTCTAGTCATAATGTATTATGAACCTGAAAATTTAAGTATGCCTAGCTCACGACACAGATAGTTGAAACGGTCTTCTACCAGTAGTTTTGTGAAAATATCTGCTAGTTGATGATCTGTGTCAATAAACTCTAAACAAATATCTCCATGTTGCTGTTGATCACGTAAATAGTGATGACGAATCTCTATGTGCTTTGTACGTGAGTGACAAACAGAATTCTTGGTCAAGTTGATTGTGCTAGTGTTGTCACAATAAATAGGAATCTTAGTGTAGTACAAATTATAGTCTTCTAGTGTTTGTTTCATCCATAAAATTTGAGCACAGCAACGTCCTGTGACGATATAGTCGTCTCAATAGTTGAAAGTGCTACAGAATTTTGCTTCTTGATAAACCAGGAGACTAAAGCTTTTCTTAGAAAATGACATGTACCGCTGGTACTTTTACGATCTACTTTGCATCCTGCAAAATCCGTATATGAATAACCAATTAAGTCAAAAAATTTGGTTTTGGAATACCATAAGCCGACTGTTGAAGTTCCCTTAAGGTATCGAAAGATACGCTTAACATCACATAAGTGTGATTCCTTAGGATTAGCCTGATATCGTGCACAGATACAAACAGTAAACATAATATCAGGACGACTAGCAGTTAAATATAATAAACTACCAATCATACCTCGATACTTACGCTATTCGACTGGTTTTCCACTTTCATCAGTATCAAGCTTTGTATATGTAGCCATTGGAGTTCCGATTGGCTTCACGTTGTCGAGGTTATACTTTTTCAGTAAGTCCTTCATGTACTTAGCTTGATTGATGAATGTTCCCTGTGAGTGTTGTTTGATTTGGAGTCCTAGGAAGAAGTTCAGCTCTCCCATCATACTCATATCAAATTCACTCTGCATATACTTTGCAAAATCTTGACAAAGTTTTTTATTAGTAGATCCGAATATTATGTCATCCATATAAATTTGAACAAGCAAGATATCATCATCTGAATACTTGATAAATAAAGTAGTATCAATTCTCCCTTTTGAGAAACTATTTTCAAGTAAGAAGGCACGTAGGCGTTCATACCAAGCACGAGGTGCTTGTTTGAGTCCATAGAGTGCTTTATTAAGTTTGAAGACGTGATCAGGTTTTTGAAAATCTTTAAAACCAGTAGGTTGTTTCACAAAAACTTCTTCTTACAAATATCTATTTAAAAATGCACTTTTTACGTCCATTTGAAATAATTTGAAATCATGAAAACATACAAATACACAAAATATGCGGATAGCATCTTGTCTAGCAACAGGAGCATATGTCTCATCATAATCAATACCTTCTTTTCACTAGACGTGCTTTGTTGCGTAGAATTTGTCTATTTTTACTTAATTTTTTTTGGAACACCCATTTGGTACCAATTATCGATTGACCAATAGGTTCAGCAACGAGTTACCAAACTTGGTTTCTCTTAAATTGATTAAGTTTCTTTTGTATGGCATTAATCCAAAATTTATTAGTAAAAGCATCTGCTACAGTCTTAGGTTCCACTAGAGATATAAAAGCCATATTAGCTGCTACATCAGCATTTCTAATAGAAGAACGAATACTTATACCTCTTGATACATCACCTATGACGAGTGTCTTTGGATGGTCTGTCGAAAATTTTAGTGTGTTGATTCTCTTTGTCAGATTATCCATAGGACTTTCTTTTGTAGCAGGTGTTTCTTCATCATCATTGTCGCTAGATCTGTGACTATTTAGCTCATCAAAAGTGACATTAATAGATTCTTAACAATCATAGATCTTTTATTAAAAATTCTAAATCCCTTACTTTTAGCAGCATATCCGAGAAATATCCGTTTATCTGCTTTCGAGTCGAACTTACCCAAGTTGTCCTTGGTGTTCAGGATAAAACATCGATATCCAAAAGCTTTGAAATAAGAAATATTTGGAATTCTTCCAAACCAAAGCTCATATGGTGTTTTCTGCGAGATTGGACGAATCAACACCCTATTTAAACATGACAGGCTGTTCTAACAGCTTCTGCCCAAAAATATTTAGGAAGATTGTTCTGATTCAGTATGACTCTAGCCATTTCACTGAGAGTACGATTCTTTCGCTCCATAACTCCATTTTGTTGAGGAGTTCTAGGACAGAAAAACTCGTGGTAATATCCACTATCATCACAAAACTTTTTGAAATCAATATTTACGAATTTGCCACCATGATCACTTCAGATACGAGTAATCATGAAGCCTTTTTCATTTTGTACTTTCATGTAAAAAATTTAAAATTTAAAAATGGCATCACTTTTATTTGATAAAAGAAAAACCCAAGTATACCGAGAGAAATAATCAACAATAATAAAAGCGTAGAGCTTACCACCAAGACTGACGACTCTACTAGGGCCAAACAAATCTATATGTATTAACTACAAGGGTAAAAAATACTTACATTATTGACGGATTTAAATATAGACCTAGTTGCTTTGTTCTTTTCACAATCTATACATACCATATCTCTCTTGTATGTTATTTCAGGGAGTCCTTTTACCAACTTTTTGGTACTTAGCCGTGAGATAGTATCTATATTTGTATGTCCTAGTCTTATATTCATAGCCAGCTTTCATCTTGGTTGGCTACTAGGCACCTTCCTGCTTTGTTAGTACTTTCTAAAAAGAAAACATAACTATTGTCTTCTCTAATCCCTTCATATACAGGATTGCCAGTAGATAGTTCATATATAGAACATTTATCTTTTACAATATTGATACCACAACCATTATCTGCCAAGTAACTTATGCTCAATAGGTTATGTTTCAAATTTGTACACTACCAAAACTCAACGTTTTAGTGACGGCCATATCCGTCGCCAACCCGTTGGTAAATCAGATTACCGACGGTTTGTCGACAGATTTGGGTTAAATATATCCGTCGGGATATGACTCGTCGCTAAAAATTATCCGTCGCCAAGTTGTCGCCAAGCGACGACTGAGCGACGAATTTTTGGCAGCCATATTCGTACAAGTAGAGACGACTGGCCGACGAGTTTTTATCAAGTCAAGTATCAGAAAGTAGGTAATACATCGTCTTACCGACGGGTTAATCCGTCGGAAACTTGTCAGTAAAAGTGTATCAGAGAGTATCTGATACGCAATCTCCATCACCAATCTGTCGGCAACTTGTCGGTAAACGCGTATCAGAGAGTTTCTGATACGCAAACTCCGTCGCTAAATTATCGCTCTTCATCGCTATGTTACGACGGGGACATCGAAGGTGACAGAAACTTTCGCTATTTCTACTCATGTGTCAAGGGGCGCAGACAACAACTAAACCTTCATCAGATCGCTGACAAGAGTGGCCTTATACTCAAAGATCAACGGGGTATCCAATCAGTCGTCGCTAATTTTTATTTCCAGTTATTCACCAAAGAAGCTATTATCAAGGACATAGAATTCCTAGCGGAGATCCCTCGTTTGATTGAAGAAATTGATAATACTCAGCTGTAGCTTTCCTCTCTTATATTGAAGTCAAAGACGCAGTGTGGGCCCTGAACGAACATAGCACGCCAGGACCTGATGGTTTCACTGGCATCTTCTTCAGATCTTGCTGGGACATCATCAAGTCGGATATCCACGAGGCGGTTACTGCCTTTTTTTAAAGGAGCGAGGTACCCCAGATCGATTTCTTGCGCCAACCTGATTCTCATTCCAAAGAAAGACAACCCGGAGACCTTCAAAGACTTTTGCCCGCTGAGCTTATGCCCCTTCGACAACAAAATCATCTCGAAGATCATTGCCAATCGCATGTCAGGGCTTCTCCCCAAGATTATCTTCGAGGAGCAAAGAGACTTTGTTCGTGGTCTGAGCATTTTAGACAACATCCTACTGGCTCAAGAGATAATCACTTGCATAAAATTCTCGGCCAGGGGAGGGAAAATTTCCATCAAGCTGGGCATGGAGAAAGTATATGACAGACTTGATTGGCAATTCATGATATAGGTGTTTAAGGCTTTTAGGTTTTCTGAGACCTGGATTGACATCATGTATTGATCCATCAGTAATTCCTAGTTCTCCACTGTAGTCAACGGGCGAGCAGAGGGTTTTTTTCAAATCTAGTAGAGGTGTCAGGCATGGAGACCCACAATCATCCACCATCTTCATTGTTCCAACTGAAGCTCTTAGCAGAAACCTCAACAAAATGGTTGGAACTCCCCGTTTCTAGCATTATCATACTGTCACGACCCGTACCCTGATTAGGGGAACGAGCACGTGGGACGTCCAGCCTACGTCACAAAATCGATGGTAGAATGCTATATAGGTCTACTAGAAAGTATAGCATCTAGACACAATATATATGTACCTGTCATCTCCATACATAGGTATATAATCTTAACTCAATCACAAGACATCTAAGGAAGATAGGTGTTTGACTTAACAAAATGCCTAAAATTGGCTTTTGAAAGAAAATGAGAAAAAGTACAAAAAGTACAAATTGTTCTAGGAAGTATTGCTATGGAAGTCTGATCTGAAGGCGATCACTTTGTTCCTTGGACCATATGATAATGATGAAGATCACTGCTAGAAGATGAACAACCGGAAGAACTAAGTCACCAGAAAGGTATCGACGCACTTGGGCACTGATGGCGAGGTCGAATGCTTTCCTGCTTTGCTTCACTCTGTTCTGGAAGAAAAGTTGAAGAAGAATGCTCTCGATAATTAAAGTTTCTAGGCTCTGATCTCTGTATTCTCTCCTGTCTCTCTGATGATGATGTCTTGATCTGAAAAATAAGTCTATTTATAGACTTAACCCATTGTGCGTAAAAAGTAACAAAATTGGGTTCTTACGCTGGTAACTGTCACCCACGATGGGAGTCACCCCCTACGTATGTTGACACGTGGCCCATTATTTCAACAAAAATAGGGAGCACGTACACACGTTCCTCAATAAATGTGGCACGAAAGCCACGTGGATAAACCACGTTCCAAAGTAGTCAGGAAGGATTGGGTGTAAAAACAACCCAAAATATGGTCCAAGCGTAAAGTGGCAAACTGGCGTAAAAATAACCCAAATAAAACTTCTCAGCATAAAGTGGCTAAAATAGCCTTGAGCGTAAAACTTAGCCCAAATAAACTTTACACTCACAATAGCCTTGAGCGTAAAAAGCTCACATAACTATCGTGCATAAAAAGAAGTGATTTTATTGAGCGTAAAATAGCCTTCTCTGCACACCATACGACAAGTATCGAATTTGGTAAAAAATTCAATCTTCTCGACTTCTGTGTTGCATGCTGTCAGCATAATTATTCTGTCAAATCAAATATTCTGCATTAAATGCGGCCTGACAGTCTGTCCCTGGCGTAAAATTCATTGACTAGCCCTGGCGTAAAATAGCTAGCGTAAAATTCCCAATCTCTTTGACTCAGTCCATAGAGCACTTTTTACGCTCCTACAAAACCCCCTTCAAAGTTTTCAAATATTTTCAAAATTTGAAACACTTTGAACAGAAGCGTAAAATTTGGAATTTGACCAGCTAACGTAAAATTTGGGATATCCAACGGTCATCTGCGTAAAAGTTGGGATATCAACAGTCAGCGTAAAATATGGAATTCGAATCGATTCAAAAATTCCCTATAAATAGGGTTCTTCGGGGAGAGAAAAAACTTTACTTTGTTTCTTTGTTCTCCCAAGCTTTTTCGAATCCCCTTTCTCATTCACTCTTTTGCATTCAACTCGATGGCCCCAAAGAAATCCGCCGCCGGCAGCAGCAAAGGAAAGAAGCCCACCGTCGATTCTTCGTCGGTCGACCGTGCGCAAACTCCTGTCAGATCATCAGCAGCGTCTCAGCCAGGCAACCCCGTCGTGGCTCCTCCAATGAGGGGTAAAGCATTGATCCTTTGGCTGAAAAACTCGTCGGAGAAGAAGACCCAAATCTTTGATTTCATGCCCACGTTATACGTGTCAGCGTAGAAATTAAGATAATCAAAATACGCCCACGTCTGTACGTATTAGCATAAAATTAAGAAATACGCCCACGTCTATACGTGTCAGCGTAAAACTTAAGTTGCGCTCATGTCCACACATGCTAGCGTAAAACTTAAAATACGCTCACATCTAATGTGCCAGCGTAAAATTTGAAATACGCCCACATCTAATGTGCCAGCGTAAAACTTGAAATACGCCCACATCTAATGTTCCAGCGTAAAATCTGAAATACGCCCACATCTAATGTTACAGCATAAAAGTTAAAATACGCCCACATCTAATGTTCCAGTGTAAAATCTGAAATACGCCCACATCTAATGTGCCAGCGTAAAATCTTACAAAATGAAAGACATTGTGTAAAACAAAGACTTTTTACATTTTGTATTTAAAACTTACACCAATTTATCTGCGTAAAAGATACCAAATTAGATTTTCACTAACTTGATTTTTTTTCCTTTTGGCAGTGGACTTGCAAATTCACCCTCTCGCAGAAGTTTTTGGCTCATCAGTAGGCATGTTGGGCTCAAATTATCTGGAAAATCTGTCTCACGTAATATTTTCTCAATCGAACCCAGATTACCCCATAGAGAGGGCACAGCTGATAGCTGCTCAAGGGGATAGGATGCTGCTATCCATGATAAATGGAGAATTGTTGACTTCACTGAATGAACAACAATTTGCAAAACCAACCTTCTTATTTGGGGATGCAATTGACTGTAAGTCACAGACACACCCCAAGAAGGAGTCTTGGGTGTTCAAATATGGAGATAAAGCCATGTATCTCCCTGATATGGACAGAGATTACCCTTTGTCAGCATTCTTCCATGCCACCCTCGACAAATGCTGTGGAATCTGACTCCCAACAGTCACGGAAGGCCGGGTAGAATCGTATTCAAGAGGGATCATACCAATGATATGGGGTATTTCGCTAGCGTTCCCAATAGTGGTGTCACTTCTTTCTCTGGCCTCATGTCGGGATTTACTCCAAGTGAAGATTCGAGTTTAATGCAACCAGTGCAGACCCAGATGTTTGTCAACAAGTTCATTAGGAATGGGGTATTATATCTCCAAACAAACCCTAGGCTACCGGGATGGTTGACTCCTTTCAACCAGAACTGGATCCAGATTAGCATTTGGATGATGAAGAACTTCGAGACAGAGCTGAAATATTTTGGCCTATATGAAGCGGTAGCTTCCACTAGTTAGGGTATACCCTCGAACGGTAACCTATTCATGGACCTGATGGAGATATACATAAGTTCGACTGGAACTTTTGCAACCCCGAAAGGCGAAATGGGTCTTGCACTCCATGAGATGCAATTCATCTCAAAACTGCTCATGGGAGAAGCTCCGTATGAAGAATACGTTCCCTCCAACCGGGAACTTGTTGAAATCAGAGAGACAAACCCTCAGTTGATTGAGGTATATGAAGAATTAATGTGCCACTACATGATTTGTACTACAATGCAGGAAAGTACATCTCATCTAGCATACATTAATAAGTGGACCACGTATCTCTTCTTCCATAAGGATAAAATATCCAAGGATGACAAAGAAAGATTCCAGGAAAATAAAGCTCCAGCTATCAATACAGATTCAACCATTCCTGCTAACAAAATTCGGGACATGATGACTGTCTTTAAATTCCCGAATAAATATCTGTCCACCAAGACTGGAGAGTTCCCTGCTGGAACTGAAGCCTTGAGCTTCCTTAGATACGGCACCAAAAGATCTCTAGGAAAGCCTTGTTAGCAGG
Organism: Iris pallida; assembly: GCA_029216955.1. Classification (NCBI taxonomy): domain Eukaryota; kingdom Viridiplantae; phylum Streptophyta; class Magnoliopsida; order Asparagales; family Iridaceae; genus Iris; species Iris pallida. The sequence goes on from JANAVB010002584.1 coordinate 14,003, forward strand.
CTTCCTTTCTTTATGGTTGAGAAGATGGGTCGTACCGGGAACTGGTGCGGTTGATAGAATCCACCGAAGCATACTATGGCCTGCAGTACGCTTGGTTTTTAAAGTCAAAATTAACCTATTATCGACGATGGTGTGCCGAGTAAATACAGGTTTGAGGACTTTCGGTGAGGAGTTAATCAATAATGCTCCACATCAGAATATATTCCCCTAGGTAGAAATATCCTATACTTATTTGATGGGCTGGTTATTGCACTACAACTGCAATCTGTTGCCACCAGGCCCAGGCGATGAGGCAGAGGTCTTCCTCCAAAAATTCAGCAAGGCTATATGGACTGCCACGACGGTGGCTGATACCCGGGCAGTTTTGAACTATTCTTATGGTTGGAACTTCTTCTGTACTCGGCCACAAGTTCCAGCCGACTGTTTCGGCATTCAGTTTGAAGATAAAATTGAAGGAAGAGCTATATTGCCCCCAGCAGTCTTCCAATGGCTACAGTGCATCAGGCCCTCTCACTTGATGTACAGAAATGAAGATAATTGCACGTTCGAACCATATCTACCCAGAAGGTTCGCTCGTCAATTTGGGTATGACCAACTTCATATTGGTAATCCCTGTACCAGTTTTTGTCACTACGGGAAACTGCTTGATGGTGCCAGGGGTTGGAGATATTTCAGTACTTCCCGTACGGGAGCCAAATTCAGAGTCTCAACCGCCACCAGCACTACAGAGCTACGTATTCTTCACTCATACGCTTACTTTTACGCTTCTATCCGTTCTTTTGCCCATGGCTATAATATAAGAGGTAGCCTGAGATGGCCTAAGGAAGGCAATGTTGAAGAGCCAGTCAGGGTACCAATAGATATCCTTGACGATGCTGCTGTTCCAGATCCATATCTGGAAGTTATTGCTACAGGAATTGGAGAAGAGGCTGCAGAACCTATTATTATTGGGAAATCCCACAAGCGGAAGCATAGTACAGGTACTACTCTTCCAGTGAAGACTCCCAAAAAAAAGAAAAAGGTCACCGTCAAAATGCCTTCCAAACCAAGAGCTGCCACTCCAGAGGATGACATTTCTGTCGAAGAGCCGCCACATGTCGCATCCTCTTCAACTCATTTTGAAGAAGGATCCTCAGCCTCCCAAGCAGCCACATCAACCGAAGCTGTAGGGATTTTATCGTCAGGACACCTTAGTACTTCACTTCATTTAACCTTGCCACAAAAGGCACAAATAGTTGAAGGCGTTGCTTCACAATCTATCCCACTGGATGAACCAGCTCTCGATTTTGATGATAAAGATTGGGATGGGGATTATGACACATATTTGGCATGTTCTACACCTACTCCAGGTATATATACAAAATCTATACAAGATTATACATTATGATTTTGTATTTTTAATTTGTTTTGTTTATTTTGCAGGTGTTATTATTGCACCAAAATCTATGGCTCCTCCTTCTCCTCAAGAAAAATATTTATAAAGAGAATCCAGAGTCTAAGAAAGAGAGTTCTTCTTCAGATGGAGTAGAGGAAATTCAACCAGAAGAGGAACTACGACAAGAGCTTGAAACAGAGGTTCAACCAGGATTATCTTCTCATATTGACAACAGAGAAGAAGAACAAACTACAGAAAAATCAACTGTAGATCAAGAAACAGCTGATGAAGAAGGAACTGATCTTAATGAAGAGATTGAAGTGTTTCAAAAGTCTGAACAGCCAGAAGTCCAAGAAGGTAATGAAGGCGTAGTCAAGTCATCCACTGAAACTGGAAATGTCATGATAGCATCATCTGTTATTATTACTAATCCAACAGAAGTTCATGAGAAGACAATGCCTGAATCTGAGTCAGCTGCTTCAACTCTTATTCCATCTACCACAATTACTGCCACCAGAACTCCAGAAACGGCTGGAGTGACAAGTGCTGAAGATGTGATCTCTGAAGCTCCCAGGGATCAGTTGGCTATGGTAGCAATAACAACATCGTCTATATCTCAATCTGCTACCGGAGCAACCATATCTGCTAGTACTGAAGACATAATCCCTGAAATTCCCAGGGATCAATTGGATATGGTAGTGACGACAACATCATCTTTATCTCAGCCTGTTGCCGGAGCCACCACATCTACCACTAGTCTTCGAAAAAGAGACTTGATAGAGATTGCTGCAACGCCAAGCTCAAATGCAGAAATGAATCTCTTAGTTGAGATTCATATTGAAACTTTCTACAAGACACTGGCAGCTTTGATTGACATGGTCCTGAATAGGGGCCTCAGTTATGAAAGTTTGAAAGGCGTGATTGTTCCCACTATCAGGAATGTCGCCATGTTTAATGATGTTGAGAGAGCAACTGTACTGGAAAAGGTGGTAGAAGAACTTGAGCAACCTATCAAAGAATATCTGCGGTTGACAAGTAAAACTAGTGAAAGTCTCATTCAAGCTGAGTATGACGCTTTATCAGCTGAATGCACTGCTCGAGAGACTACTTTCAACGACTCTCTCAGAGAACATAGCAGCAAAGTCACCAAAGAGAAAGCTTTCTTGACTGATGCAAAGCCTCAGTTGGAGCGTTATAAAGAAGCCTATAACACTTCAAATACGAAAATTCTGGAATAAAATGATAAAATTCGTGAAGTGGAGGCTGAATTAGTTCGTCTGAAAGCTGAGAAGGAGCAATTAATAGCAGCTCGTGACTAATATTTGACACAGAGCTCAATTCTGAGGAATAAGTTTTTGGAGCTGAATCCACTATCAAGCATCTTGATGATGCCAGAGATAATCTAATAGCTACTTTTGCTAAGTTTTCTCCTATTTGCACTCCAGAGGCTAGAAGAAAGATAGCTACTGAAAATGTAATGGGCTCTCGTGAAAAGCGCTTAGCAGAGCTCTAAAAATTGCTTAAAGATATATCTGCTCCGCCTTAGGCAGATAAGGAACTTTTGTAATCTTTTATCTTATTCAAAGAATGAATAAAATATTTGTTTTGTGATCCTATAATTTATTTTAAAATTAAATAATAGGTATGAGATAGAAAACACTTATCAGAGGTAATATGGACGTGACAAGTCTTCGAAACTCAATAAATTGTATCTATCCAGAGGTAATACGGACATGATAGATAATGAATCTCGTTTTCCGTTTAGAGTATACAATACTATCAGAGGTAATATGGACATGACAGATCGTAAAACTTAAAGAAAAATAGATTGATATCTATTCAGAGGCCAAATGGACATGATAGATAGGAAAAACAAGCAGACTTAATGTTTATTCAGAGGTCAAATGAACATGATAAATAATAGATCCAACTTTTTATATCTACTGGCAAGATAAAAGATTAAAACTTTTCTCCAAGCTCAACCAAACATTGGTAGCTGGAGAATAAGGAAGAAATTCAAACATAATATTTCTTCAGAAATTTGCCATTGATAGGTATCATGAGTAAATCTCCATTAGGTTTAGACAACCTATAGGCACCATTGGAGAAAACTGTCTCGATAACATAAGGGCCTTCCCATTTCGCTTGGAATTTCCCTTTACTCTTATGAGTCATCACCATCGGTCTTCGAACGGCTAAAACTAACTCACCGACCTTGAATACCCTCTCTTTAACTTTACGATTGAAAGTTAGAGATATACGGGCTTGATATAGCTCAATATGCTGTTGTGCTTGAAGATGCTTCTCGTCCAATCCTTCAAGTTCTTAGAGTCGTAAGCGATCATTGTTCTCTATAGTTAGCTCATTAGCAATGGCTATTCGAAGAGATGGAATCTGGATTTCCAGTGGAAGGATAGCCTCACATCTGTAAACCAATAAAAGTGGTGTAAAACCGATATGAGTTCGAACTGTCGTTCGATAAGCCCATAAACATTCTCCAAGTTTCTCATTCCAATCACGTTTATTAGAAGAGACGAACTTTTTGAGAAGTTTGATGATCGTCTTGTTGAAAGCTTCGGCTAAACCATTAGCAGCTGGATTATAAGTCGTAGAAGCAAGATTTTGAATTTGATTCTTATCACAAAACCGATAAAATGCCTGACTGGCAAATTGCGGTCCATTGTCATGAATTATCCGTCGAGGAATCCCGAAGCGATAAAGAACATGGTGTTTGATGAAGCTAATCACATTAGATATTTTTACTTCAACAAGGAGAACTGCTTCTGCCCACTTAGAAAAGTAATCGATTATAACCAATATAAACCGATGTCCCCTGACAGAAGGAGGATTAATAGGACCAACAATGTGCATGCCCCAAGCTTCGAAGGGCCAAGAAGCTGCTGTAGGATACAAGAATTCAGACGGTTGATAAATAAAATCAGCATGAATCTGACATGCTTTACATTGGTTGGCATAATCCACAACATCTGCTATCATGGATGGCGAATAATATCCTATTCTTCGAATGCGGTCTTATAATTTCGGACCTGGTTGATGAGCACCACAAACACCATCATGAGCTTCACGAAGTATTTGTTTAGCCTCACTTTCTGAGAGACAGCACAGTAAAAGTCCATCATATGAACGACGGTATAGCATATGTAAAGACGAATCATAATAAAATCGAAATGATTGTCTCTTCATTGACGCAGCTTCTTTTGGATCTTCAGGTAAAATCCCATGAACCGCATAATCAATGAATGGACTTCTCCAATCCCTCTGCTGGGAACTTGACTCTGTAGTATAACTCTGTTCAATATACAGATTATTCTTGACACAGAATAAGTCTCGATCCAACAAAGTAATTATGTTTTGTCTTCGAATTGGAACAGCTAAGTCTGCAGCTAGGCTAGCAAGAGCATCAGCTTCCACATTCTGAGAACGTGGTACGAATTTAATGAAAAATCCTTTGAATGAAAGGACCAATTCAATTACCTCTTGATGATAAGGGATGAGGTCAGGATTTCTGACTTCTTATATCCCTCTAACCTGATTAACAATCAGTTGAGAATCTCCATAAGCTTCTAAGAACTCAATATCCAATTCTTTTGCTTCTTGGAGACCAATGAGTAGAGCATTATATTCTGCCACATTATTGGAGCATGGCTCATTGAGAGAATAAGCACGGTATATAACCATTTTGTCAGGAGAAACCAAGACGATTCCTACTCCAGAGACGATATTGCCTTTAGGTCCAACCTGTGACGCTCCATCAAAGTATAATTGCCAAATGTCATCCTTTAAAGTCATGTTGCAATCTGCAACTTCATCTGGAATATCCTTATATAGTTTCGATGTTTCAGGTATAGGATGAGCTGCTAAAAAATCAGCTAATGCTTGACCCTTCACTGATTTTTGAGGTACATAGACTATGTCATATGGAGTGAGCAACATCGCCCAGGTGGCTAACCTGGAGTTAAGAAAGCTTGGTTTTCTCATCAATACCCGAATAGGATTTATTCTGGAGATGACATGAATAGTTTGTCCTGACACATAATGTCGTATCTTTTGAACAGCAAAAACCAAAGCCAGACATTCCTTTTCTACAGGAGTATACCTGTGTTCAGCTCCGACCATCATTCGGCTAAGATAATAAATTGCTTGTTCATGACCCATATCACTTTTCTGTGGAAGAAGAGCACCAAGTGAATGATCTAATGCTCGAACATATAGCAAAAATGGTCTTCCCACTACTGGTGGTACTAGAACAGGTGGATTTGTAAGGTATTGCTTGATGTCATTGAAAGCTTTCTGATACGCTTTATCCCAAATAAATGATACACCCTTCTTTAATAGACGGGAGAAAGGTTGACATCTCCTAGAGAGATTGGATATAAATCTTCTGATATAAGCATTGCGACCTTGGAAGCCGTGGAGTTCTTTTAAATTGCGTGGAGGATGCATTTCAAGAATTGCTTTGATTTTATCAGGATCAACATGGATACCCTGAGAAGTGATGACAAATCCCAAAAACTTGCCACTGGAAACCCCTAAGAAGGACTTGGTAGGGTTCATTTTCAATTTATGTTGACGCATCAATTCAAATACTGTCTTTAAGTCTTGAATGCGATCATCTTTTGATCGACTTTTGACAACAATGTCATCTACGTAACATTCAACTGTTTTTCGTAGATGTTCTTGAAAGATGTTGCTCATAGCCCTTTGATATGTGGCACCGACATTTTTAAGACCAAACGACATAACCATATAACAATAAACCCCAAGGGGTGTTCGGAAAGCAGTATGCTTCTCATCTTCGAGATGCATCTTGATCGGATTGTATCCTGAGAATCCGTCCATGAAATACATGCGTTCAAAACCGCATATATTATCTATCATGACATCAGTAATTGGAAGTGGAAATTTGTCCTTTGGACAAGCTGTATTAAGATCTCGAAAATCTATGCAAACTCGGACTTTTTCGTTCTTCTTCATAACAGGAACAATATTGGCAACCCAGTCTGGATGTTGTTCTTCACGAACAATGCCACATGTAATCAACTTTTTGACTTTCGCTTCAATGGCATCCATCATATCTGGTCGAAAACGTCGTTGCTGTTGTTTTACAGGCATGGTATTAGGAAGAATATTGAGTTTATGACTAGCAACTTTAGGATCCAGATCCGACATATCCTCATAACTCCATGCAAAGATATCAATATATTTTTTAATTAATTTTATCAACTCTTCATTTTCATCTTCGGAAAGGTTCTTACTGATGAATATTGGCTTGGATTTAGTTCCGTCTCCAACATCGATTTGAAGAATCTCATCCTCCGTAGGTGGTTGTCGTTGTTCAAAATGAAGTTCCCACTGTGTGTCCATCTGTTGGGCCCAAGAGTCATTTTCAAATGACTCAGATTCGCCATCAGTTTGAACCATGTTGACTGAGAATATACACTCAGATTCATCATAATAGTCTCCTCCATCATATTCAAATTCAATAAAATGGATTTCTTCGGAATCTGAGGATTGTAAAGAACTAGAAGAGAATTCTTCTTGTATATCATCATTAAACATGTGGGACGGATCATATCCCAACCCATGATGAGTTTTCTGGTAAAATGGATCACCACATAATGGTAATCGTCTACCTTTGCCTTGATTGAGACCTTGCATAGTCTTCAAATCATATCCCATATTCTGGATAATCTTGAGAGATTGTTGACTATATTTGTCAATTCAGATTCTTCCTTTATCTTTATCTCTAAAATCATCCGTCTGAACAACAGGAATATTTCTAGCCAGACCAAACACAATTTGGTGCTTATTTTTCTTATCAGACGGAATCACGAAATAAGATTCTTCGTGACGTCTATAAGTTACACAAGCTTGCGATGAAGCGGCTACAGGAAGAAGAAGATCGGGAGAAGATGTTAAGAACCTTTGAGCGTAAGGGCCTACATCGACATGAGAAGGAAAAGAATTTTCTTTATGGTCAATATATAAAGTTCCATTTGTATCTATGTCGTCTTTATATTGATGACTTTGATCATCAGAAGATAAAGACATTCTTTCAACAAATTTGACAGCCATATACTCAAAAAGGAAATCTTTATTGATATTGGAAAGTACAGAATGATCAATATTTACATTATTTACAATTTGACTGCTACGCTTCGGATTAATCATTAACGGACTGCCATCCACCTTCTGCGTAGACTTGCCGAGGTTGATGATCAATGGTGGTTCTGGATCATTCGTACGAGAAGTACGTCCCTTGACTTTGATCATAAGGGGTTGGTCTTGACTCTTGGCAGCAACATTCACTGATTCCTCAGATAAAGTTCGAGTTTTTCCTTTGACCTTGATTTTCAGAGGTTGGTCGTTGACAGGTTGGGGTTGGATTCGCCCTTTGACTTTGATCTTCAAAGGTTGCTCTTCTGGAGGATCTTTATTAATAGACTGATCTTCGGCAGATGATCAATCTTCAGTCACGTCTGATATCTCCTTTATATGCTCTTGTTTATAGAGCATTGAATTAGAAAAATAGGCTTCGACACCCTTGAAAGGATTGACATCAGCAAACTCAGTCTTCACAACTCCTTGGGAATCCACGTACTTGAAGCATTGGTGGAGAGTTGAAGGCACAATATTATGCTCATGTATACACGGTCTTCCAAGAAGGATGTTGTAGGATATGTCTGAGTTAATAACATAGAATGTCGCCATAGTTCGAAGATCACCAATCTGAATCTTCAGACGAATCTTCTCCGGTGGTTTACTCTTTCCAGAGTTAAAACCAACTATTATAGTACTAGTGTAAGTCAAGTCACTAGTGGAAATCCTCAACGGTCTTAGCATACTCTGAAGGATTATGCTAATAGAAGACCCAGGATCAATGTAAATCCTGTCAACTTCAGTGGATTCGATATACCCAGTATAGCACAAAGGCATGTCGTGTTTGTTATGCTTCAACAGCATGTCCTCTTGTGTGAAGGTAATATTAGGAATGACCTCCATCACACTATGACATTGTGGGCATGACACTGGTATATTATCGGGAGTCTTGAGTTGAGCTAAGCACGAGTCAGCTTGCAACAAAGCTTCACTCAAAGTTTTACGACTTTCTTTAGAAAGGCGAAGCAACTCGAAGATAGAGAGTCTATCCAGAGTATTAGCTAACTGGGCTAGAATATCAAATTTGTAGGGTTTCATCATTACTCCTTGACTGGAAGCAGGCTTCAATGGGACGTCAAAGCGTACTGCTTTCTGTTTCCCCTTCTCAACCACAGATAGTTTAGTGTGAACAAGAGACGGTTGAGTTGGTGGTGTTTCAACATCCTCAGTTTCTTTGGAGGATCCATCATAATCTTTATGGTACTCTTTCCCAGATCTTGTACCAGCAAAGGTTTCTTCTTCAGATTCAGAAAAAGGATGTACCATATTGTAGGATTTAGTTTTCCTTTCCTTAACCTTCTTTTTGTGAGGATTTTTATGAGGAATCTCCGAACCCAATCTGACAGTAGATTTTTGACTTTGAATTTGTAAAGAAAGTCGTATTCCTTTATCATAATTCAAACCCTCTGCCTTTTGAAAGTCATAGTCCATCTTTTTCATGAAAAGGACTGATTGCTGACTGTATAAGTGAATGGGAAGCGGACTTTTAACAGGTGGTTCAACAGAGGAAGGAGAAGAGATCTCTATAACTACAGGAGAATAAGGAATAGAAGCCTCTGTAGCTATGGGAGGAGAAAGATTCGGGATACAAGGAAAAATCCCTGTAGGAGCTTTTTCATAAGCAGCAAAAACTTGTTGTGCCCTATATAAGGGAACACTGTTCATAGCTAGCCACAGCTGATGAGTCAACTTGAGCTTGGTAGGAGAAGCCAGACTTGGAGGACATATGTTCAAACCTCTCAGTCTATCTTTCAAAGGAATGCCATCCCATAGATGATCCAAATCATCAGGATTTGGAATAACATGAGAAATTATGTTGCAGGTTTTGACTTTCTTACCTTTCTTGGATTTTGAAGTTTTTCTTTTATCTTCCATTTCAGGTACCAAGTCAGGATGTACCAACATAATTTTACCATTCTTTAATGTGAGAGACAACAATCCTTCATTTGCCTCTCTGGTAGGCGGGATATTGGTTGTGACCGTATGCTCATCGTTAGCTAGCCACAGCTGATCCAAATCATCTGGTAGGCGGGATATTGGTTGTGACCGTATGCTCATCCCATAGATGATCCAAATCATCTGGTAGGCGGGATATAAGGGAACACTGTTCATAGCTAGCCACAGCTGATGAGTCAACAATCCTTCATTCTTTAATGTGACCGTCGCCTTCGAAATTGGGACAATCCCATCTGGGACTTGTTGAGGAGGAAAACCTCCGAATTGAAGAGAAACCATATTGGTTGTGACCGTATGCTCATCGTTAGTTAAAGCAATGGCATTGGCATTGATCAGCTCTTAGATTTTCTTCTTTAGAATATTTGCTCTGCACAAGCCTTGGTGGGATGATTTGTGTATCTGTGATAGATACAATACTTGGGATTGTCAGTGAGATTCACCTCATTAGGCCTTTTCGGCTCCGGAATTTGGAGTTTGCCACTCTTAACCAGGCATTAAAATATCCCTGGGATATCACTTTCGTCAAAAGAGTACTCTTCTTTTGGTTTAGAAGACTCCTGATTATTCGGCGTCATTTTGTTTTTGAAAAGATTAACCATAAGAGTATTCTTTCCTTTCCCATTACGATTGCCGGAATTATTACCAGAAGAGCCTTTCTTTCCTTTATCTTCTGAGGCAAAAATCATCCCATGCTCACAAGCCAACCTACAATTGGTCTCAGCAGAAACTGCTGCTATAATAAACGAGGCCCAATCTGTGAATTGGGAACCCGTGAAGACAACAATGGATGGTCGCAGATTCATCTTGCATGTATCAATCAACGCTAAATCCGGCATATCAGGAGGCATTTTCAGAGTTGCCCGTCGAAAATGTTCGATGAACGTCCGAGTATCTTCCTTCTCCTTTTGTTTGATTTCTATTAAGGAAGACATGTTCATATCCATGCCCCCTTCATAGAAACGGGAGAGAAATATTGCTTTAAATTCGTCAAAAGACGAAATGTAATTGTCGGGTAAACTACGATACCAGTCGTAAGCTGAACCCGTCAAGCACCCGATGAACACTCGAGTGAGAAGAGCATCATTTTTCTATAGATGCACAGTCATAATATCAAAGTAATTGATATACTGACTAGGAGAAGCCTTTCCATCAAATAATACTATTGATTGTGGCTTGAATTTCGGTTGAAAGGATACATCATTCCAATGAGGAGGGTAAGGTTGCTTAATCCCTAACCTCTGGAGTTGATCCTTATGCTTCAGAACTTCAAACTGTGCTTTTAATTCACGCACTGCTTGAATAGCTTCACTAGTTTGAGGAAGCACATTTGATTGAATAGTTGTTGGATGTACCGTAACCCCTACCGGAGGTGGCACATCTTCTGGTATGATGGGATCTGGGGATGTAGAATTTTGATTAACAGTAGGCTCTTGAATATTCAATGGTATATCAACCCCTTGACTATCTTGACTTTGTGCTGCTACTTGCACCGGTGTTGCTACTGCCGGCTGAGCAGTTTGTTGAGTCATTATTATCTTGTGCATGCTTTGCATCATAGTAAGCATGTCCTTTAATGACTGCTCAACGGCTGTGAGACGTTGTTCTGTATTAGCAGATGACGTCTCTGGTTCATCTCCAATAGCATAGGATTCAACCTCTCTTGAAGATACAGAAGGATTGTTATAGAGATATGAATCGACACTATCCGTTTCGGACTCAAGAGATTGAGTACCTCCAGCTTCTGAATCAGAAGTCTGCAACTGTCTTTGCCTTCTTGATCGAGTATTCTGATATACTCCTTCAAAGGAATCAAGAAGTCTGTTGAATTGTTGTTGACCTAGATTTTGGGACGTGTTGCATCTTGGACGTCGTCCTCTGTTGGTATGAGATGCCATATTGACTGACGCATATGACAACTCATGTTCTTGGTCAATAGCTTGTGGTTGAGGCTCATTGAAACTTAAGCGATAAAAAACTGACCGTTTAGAAACCGAACAACAATACTTGATTATAATCTGATGACACTCGCAATGATGATTTTCTTGGGAGAGTGTCACAGGAGATTGTCTATCTTTACGCTTTTGTACTAGCAATTCGCGTAAATCAGTAGGAGTAGAGGGAGTAGTCTTCCTTATAACATTTGGGGTAGAAAAACGTTTAGTCCCTTGTATATAAAGAAGATTACTGGCTGTATTCGCAGAACCAAACTGTACATTTTTACGTGCTTGGAGTTGTGTACGTAAATCCTGAGATTTTTGAGCAAAAAGGACCCCATCAGCATTGCGCATAATTTGAAGGTTTGGTACTTTGTGTACAGTAGAATAAGAAGGTTGTTGGTTGAAAATAGAAGTTTTACCAACTATGTTTTTATGTTTCATGCGTGCAGATACATTCACTTTAGATGCAGAAGCATCCTTGTAAATTTTATCTACACTGCCACAGACAGGAGATTTACCTTTACGTACAGAGTACAAAACATGAGTATCTGCCACATCATAGACAGGAGATTTTTCTTTACGCATGGAGCAAAAATTTTGTGTGTCTACCGCGTCACAGACGGGAGACTTATTTTTACGCTCAGAACATAAAATATTGGGGTCTACCATGTCACAGACGGAAGACTTGTTTTTACGCTCAGAACGTAAAGCATTGGGGTCTACCTCATCATAGACGGGAGACTTGTTCTTAAGTATAGAGTTTAAATTTTTATTTTTACACGCTGGGCGTAAAACCTCACTTTTATGTGCTGAGCGTAAAACTTAGCTTTTACACGCTGGGCGTAAAACTTGGCAATCTTCCCCATCACCGACGAGAGACTGGTTTTTACGCTCAGGGTGCAACCCTGAAGTAAGGACTGCCTCGTTACAAACGGGAGCCCCTACAACAGGAGTAGGAAGGATTCCTTTGCCTTCAGAGACAGCAGAGAGATCCGAGGATGCCTTCGATTTGGGAATCCAAACTTTTGAATATTGGAGCAGCGAGTACCACCCCCAGTTCGGAGCATTTCTTCATAGGCAGTCTGGTCGAAGTGTACAACCAGTGTCTTCTTTGTCGATCCGATCGACACATCATCGTATTGAGCAATTGCCTCCTCGTCAGAGGAGAAGGTCGTCCCCAGCAGAGTCGTCATTTTGTTTTACTTAACAAAATGCCTAAAATTGGCTTTTGAAAGAAAACAAGAAAAAGTACAAAAAGTACAAATTGTTCTGGAAAGTATTGCTATGGAAGTCTGATCTGAAGGCGATCACTTTGTTCCTTGGACCATACGATGATGATGAAGATCACTGTTAGAAGATGAACAACCGGAAGAGCTAAGTCACCAGAAAGGTATCGACGCACTTGGGTACTGATGGCGAGGTCGAATGCTTTCCTGCTTTGCTTTACTCTGTTCTGGAAGAAAAGTTGAAGAAGAATGCTCTCGAAAATTAAAGTTTCTAGGCTCTGATCTCTGTATTCTCTCCTATCTCTCTGATGATGATGTCTTGATCTGAAAAATAAGTCTATTTATAGACTTAACCCATTGTTCGTAAAAAGCAACAAAATTGGGTTTTTACGCTGGTAACTGTCACCCACGATGGGAGTCACCCCCTACGTATGTTGACACGTGTCCCATTATTTCAACAAAAATAGGGAGCACGTACACACGTTCCTCAATAAATGTGGCATGAAAGCCACGTGGATAAACCACGTTCCAAAGTAGTCAGGAAGGATTGGGCGTAAAAATAACCCAAAATATGGTCCAAGCGTAAAGTGGCAAACTGGCGTAAAAACAACCCAAATAAAACTTCTCAGCATAAAATGGCTAAAATAGCCTTGAGCGTAAAACTTAGCCCAAATAAACTTTACACTCACAATAGCCTTGAGCGTAAAAAGCTCACGTAACTATCGTGCGTAAAAAGAAGTGATTTTATTGAGCGTAAAATAGCCTTCTCTGCACACCATACGACAAGTATCGAATTTGGTGAAAAATTCGATCTTCTCGACTTCTGTGCTGCATGCTATCAGCATAATTATTCTGTCAAATCAAATCTTCTGCATTAAATGCGGCCTGACATTCTGTCCCTGGCGTAAAATTCAACGACTAGCCCTGGCGTAAAATAGCTAGCGTAAAATTCCCAATCTCTTTGACTTAGTCCATAGAGCACTTTTTACGCACCTACAATAGGCATGAATATCATAAAGATATGAAATGAAAAAGGTGCAAAGTCATAACACAATTTAGAGTTAAAGATATAACACAAGAATCCAAAATATAACATATAACATAAGTCTCAATACTAGCTGGAATGCAGTCCAGTCAAACCTATCTAACAGCCTAAGCAGGAGGCAAATCCTCCACTGACACCAAGGATAATATCTTATCAAAATCTCTATCCTGGCCATACCCGTAAAAGGTAGAGCAATCAGCCGACATGTCCTCTATAAACATCAACGGTTATCCTGTCAGAAAAATGAGCAAGTACACCTCCAACAATAGTTCTATAGTATTGAAAAATGCTGTAAGAGACAATCACAATGGAATACAAGATGAACATATCAAGATGGAAATATAACTGGATATGTAAAGCAGAAAATCATGCCAGGGTGTATCATACAGGAAAGTAGAACTGAGTAGGAATATATCAATCTGATGTAATAAATGTAAAATGTTTCTTGAGTATTATAGCATTATGTGATCGGTATGGGTCAGGATCAGGCTCTTCCATTTGATCGGCTACAAGTACGGAAACTCGTCCCGGCTAAATAGAAAGCTATGGGGCAAATAGTAACACAGGTCAGGCTTTACCCTACGTGAGGTGAGGGTAAAGCTATGAAACAAGTAGTAACAGAAATGCAGGAGGGGTTTTGATCACATAACCTATAATAACTCCCCATCCCTGAATAGTATACGGATCCGGACATAGCACGCCATGACACAGGATTCCCTAAGAAGGTAAGTACTCCCTCTCAGAAATCGATGTCAATACTAGTACAAGAACAACTTCGAGCAAGTACCAGTATACCAAGAAAATCCATGAATGACATCTCATGAAAGGATTTTGATATATACTAGTCCGTGCACTATCGTGTCAAAAATCAAGTAAAACACTATAAGTGAATCGGATACAGAAGATATCAAGACAAAGAACAACTATCAGAGAATGTACTCGCCTGCTGTCCTGAGCTGTCAAGTAGGGTCGATGCTCAAAATGATCTCACATACCTAAAGATGAGATATTTTAAGTTAATTAGGTTTAAACAGAGTTAAGCATGATTTCTAATATATGATATGCAATCTAGGTCAATCTTAGTCCAACTAAGTCAAACTAGGTAATATCAAGTCAAACTAGGTCAAAAGTTGACTTACAGTTGACTTTTGGTCAACTGGTCAACTCTGGTCAACTCTAGGTCAACTCTGGTCCACCTTGGGTCAAACTAGGAGTCAAGGTCAAGCTACTAGGGTTTTGGTCAAACTTAGATCAGTGGTCAACATCTATGATACTTAGGATATTGTCACGACCCGCACCCGCTTTTCGGATACGAGACGTGTCCAAGCCAGCCTACGTCGCAGAGTCGACGGTAGAATGCTGTCAAGCCCGCAAGAAAATAAATGCTCAAAAATAAACATTTGCTGCTCATTCACATTTCTAATTTATTACAACATTTATATTTAAAGGAAAAATAAAGTTTTACAACTAAAGAAATTGATACAAATGCTTTCTATTCTAGGTTGTCCTCAGCATACCCAAGTTCTCCCAGTGCTAAGAATGATCGCGGCTAAACCTGAAAAATGTTGGTTTTCAGTCAGGAATGGAACAAGTACACAAACCGACGACAATAGAAAACACAATAGAATTAACAAGACATGAAAATAGCATATGGAATATGAAAGCTAGTAAGAAAACTGATGACATGGCACGGTAGAAAAGTAAAAGAAAAAATAAAAGACATCTACCTATGTGGTGTGAAATACCTTGTAATACGTGAACGGCTGGGCTAATACGGCACATCATACGATGGCTATCGTGCAGTAATGGTACGGCTAACTCATACGTGAGTGTGTATGACTTAGCTATCGTTCAGTAATATAATTGGGTTTGTTCACGTATTTACTTAGTATTTCCCCTCCCGACTACTCCGTGTGACGAGCGTGTCAACAAGTAGCAAGATATATGTATAGACATGAAATAAAAAGACTACTATGAATCGAAAAACAATCAGAAAGTGCACTTGCCTGAGGTCCTTGCACAAACCGTAGTCACAAGCCGAAGGTAAAGGGAAGTCGATCTAGAAGCTGTCAACCTATAACATACATCGCACCACGAACAATGCACGAAAACCACAAATTAATTCTAATGTTCTAGTTCTAAATAGTGGCTAGTTGGGTTACTAATTTAATAATAATTAATTCTATAATAATTCACTTAAAAACTTAATTTAACCTAATAATAATCTGAATATAATCTAAACATACAAGTTTGGCCATCAAAAGTCATATTTCTCAATTTTGAAAACCATAGCACGCAACTCGAGACGTACCGTTGACTTTTTGGTCAAATGCTATGAACTCTAGATTTTGAAAGTGCACCTTGGTAGCTTTCAGTGCCACGAGTGCGCTGGAATCGACCGTGCCTCAAAATCACGCTTTGGTCAAAAGATATCGCCGTTATGGCTAATCGTGACCAAAACGGGGATCAACCGATCAGTTCTGAGTTCAACAGAATAAATAAAATATTAAATGAACGAAATAATTTTTGGATAAAATATATGTCGTAGGGCTCTGTGTTAGCTTTCTGAAACTTTAAACGGCTCGTGATTTCGATTTCTGGTTCTCCCGGAATCTCGAAAACACCGAAACGTGTCAAGTTTCGGACAACCGACACTCTACGAATTTTCCAGAAATTTAGGTTCAGAAATTACGAAAATAAATTTGATATTCCGAAACTATGCCTCAATACGCTTCCAAAAAAAAAACGGCACACAAAAAGCACATCGAAGTTGGCGGGAATCGCTTCGGGAAGTCGGGATCTCTACTAGAACTCTCTCTCAAAAAGGTGGCTAAAATTTTACTAGGGTTTCGAATATAATACTATATATATATAGGAGAGAGAGGCGGTTCAGCTGGGCGCCGACAGGTGGGCCCCCCGTGGGTAAATTTCTGGATTATTAATTATTTAATTCAGAAAATCATTTAAAAATTATTTTAAGTCCGAATAAATCAAAATAAATTGCAGAAAAATCCAGAAAAATTCTAGAAAATTCTAGAAAATATTTCTAAGTGTCTAGAATCTAAATAAAATATTTTTAACACAAAATATCATCATGTGACCTCACAGTAAATTCCCAAAGCCTATAAAATATAAATTCTATAGGTTTTAATTATATAAAAAATTTCCAAAAATTCTAAAAAAATCCAGAAAAATTCTAAAATATTCTATAAAATATTTTTAGTCATTTAGAGCCCAAATAAAAATATTGCATCCCGAAATACCCCCGTATGACCTTACAGTAAAGCCTAAAAGTCCTTAAAAATAATAAAACCTTAAATATTAAATACCTACAAATATCCAAAAATTGTAGAAAAATATAAAATAGCTAAATAATACATATATGAACTATCTAGAGGTCATATGACCTTAATATGGTCATAGCCCACCGACAAGCTTTGACATGACTCACAATGACCATAAAATTAATCATAAACAAATAAAATTAAAAAATTAAAAAAAATTTGGGAAGTGGGCTTACAGATATATTAATATATATGCATACCACATATATCTTTACCCATATAGTACCACCCTAACACATACATATAGATATCATATATCAAGTATACATATCCTCACTATGAACCATAACCTATATCTATATACTCTCATAATATATATAGATACTATATAACCCAAAAATATATATACCTATCTATATAATCCTTCCACAATCTAACATCACATACTCAAACTCAAACGCTTAGACACTAATCCACTATACTAGGATACCATATCAACCTTGGTCATATTGGCATCCCAATATCAATACCTTGGTTGGAATCCAAAACCTTAACTTGGATAAACCTATACCTTACCTTGATATCTTGATACCTTACCTTGGTATCTTGACACCATACCTTGGTCATAAGGCAAACTAATCATTTATCTTGAAGGTAAAGGTAATTCATATTTACCTTAAGATACTAACTTGGTATCATGAGATACCAAGATACCCTTCAAATATCTAATTAACTAACTATCTAATGTACTAACATAACATCTTAACTAATATCTAACATATAACCTATAGAGACTAACTTGCTAACATACCAATATCTAGAACTAACATAACCTACTAACATATTAATATCTAACATATATACTATATATCTAACATCAAACTATCTAACAACATATCGAATATCTAACAAAATACTAACCTCTACTATCTAACTAACACTCATACTAACAAATATAACTTACACTAACATATAACAAACTCTAACATATCTAATCCTGTACTAACCAACATCTAACAAACATACTAACGTATATAACTTAATAATAATATATATGTACTATTTCATACATATACTCGACAACCTATGATACCTACATTCACTTAATATCCATACTACATAGGCTCATAGGTTACACAAAATGCCTATGTCGTATAGTCACTATTCTACTTAAAACCAATACTGTACCAATTGGGCCTTCATTAAATTTTTAGGATTAAAGTATGACGTAGCCCTTCGTGTTAGCTTTCTAAAACTTCAAACGGATCGCATTTCCATGTCCGGAAGCTCTCAGAATCGCAAAAATACCGAAACACATTTGTCTTTCGGATAGCTGACACTCAAATAGTTTTACAGAAAGTTCTAGAATGATTTTGGCTTATTAAAATGTATATTTGGAAAGCTAACTTTGATACGGTTCTTTAAAAAAATAAAAGATTAATCAGAGTTCTGGACTAAAAGTTATGGTATTTCTAAGTTGCTATGGTTACTAAAAACGTGGATGAATATTATGACGAATTTGGGTTGTTTTAGACAAAGGAAACACATGTAGGCCAAGATACTTGGATACCAACATAGGTATCCAAATGAAACTCATTTTAACCATCCTAACTAAGATTAATTCACTCTCTAACCATTCTAAAACTGAATTTAAAATACAATTAATCCTATTAGGCAATAAACCAAACACATGGGATGTCCTAATTTGGGATCTATCAAGTAGGACACAAAATACATATCTAAAATCATCAAGAGAGCTCCAAATGGCCTCAAACTTGAATCTAAATGGGGTACATACATGTAGGTGGATCCTATGGATTCAAAACTAACTAATATGCATAGGAAATCAATTTAGAGGGTTGGTTTTACCTATTGGGAGTGGAATTCCAATGATACTCTCAAGGACACGGCTCCGACACAAAGATCTTCCAAAAAGGACACACCTTCTTGCACTTTGCTCCAAATCTTTGCTAGCTCCCTTGGTAGTATGAGAAGGTTGGATGGAAGTTTTGGTGGAGGGATGTAAGGATTTGGAGGTCAAATCAAAGAGGGAAGCTCTTAATTTGGAGAAGAACACTTGTGAAAGAAAATGGAGGCTTGATAGAATAAAATGAAAGGAAGGGAAACCCTCCTATATATGGCTGCCATCTAACCCTATTTGGGCCTTAGAGAAAGCCCAATAAGGCCCCTACTAATTCCCCTTGGTTAATTTTAAGTTAGGTTCAAGTTTTGGATCAAAAGGGTTAAGTTTAAGCCTATAACTTAACCAATCTAAAAAGTGGGATTAGTCAAAACTTACTAACTTAATTAGTGTGATTTGTGGGCCATGACTAACTAATCTTGGGATCCTATTTAGAGTCTAAGCTACCCGGATCACTAACACAAGTCAGAACGAGACGAAACTCAAACCCGACTAAACAAATCCCGTAAAATCAATATTAAATATATAAAATTCCCAAAATATTAAAATATAAAAAATGACCAAAATATCCTTAGCCTTAAAATGATAATTAGCTAATATAATCACATGGGTTAGGCCTCCATGGTCATGGTTAGTCTCTAGGCTAAGCAACTCTAAGGTTACACTAGCAAAAGGACAAAATCACAAAACACTAATTTAATGATATTAAAATAATCAAAATTCACCAATAAATCAAAAACATGATTTAAACCTATTATTAAAGGATTAATTTTACAAAATTTCAAAATTACCCTTGTTTTAGAAAGGTAGTGGTTACAAATCTACCCTCCTTAAAATAATTTCGTCCTCGAAATTTAAGGTGGTTGTACTCTTCCCTAGGTTAAACCACCAACAATCAAGGTCAAAAATACTATCTAGCAACACACAAGATCAAGGTCCTACTGGTCGGAAATTTTATAGTCTCAACAGGGTCATTACACTATCTAGCACAACAAAACACAATCCAAGAGGTACTATTAGAATATACAACAATCATAAAAAAAGGACAGAAGAAGAACAAATGATAGACTGCTAATCCATCACCTGTAGCATCGGCCTCCTCGGCCGTCAACGCAGGAACCTGCCCGACTGAGTATATTGCTTTGCTGGTATGGGGAATGACGTTGTTCCACAGGCGGCCTAACTCCATCTCTCTGCCCTTGGTATGGACACTGGCCAGGACGATGAAGGGTTAAGAGGCAATTCTTAACCAGATGCTCCGTTGATCCACAATGCAAGCACACTCCCATCCTCTTTCTGCAAACCTCACAAGAATGGCCTGTCCTCCAACAGTAGGTACAGGTAGGAGCTGACTAAAACTGCCTCGGAGGGTGCTGCTGATCTAGTTCTACTGGAGCTCGTATTATCGCATGAAACCACTGAACTCGTGCCCTAGATGGGCCTGGAACTGCTGTTGTGGTGACTGAAAAGATTGATACAGAAATTGGAAGCTCAAATGAATGGGACACAAGTAAAATATAGACAGTAGGCTTAAAGTGGGTCGTGCTCATACTTTGGGTCGTCAAGTTTAGGTCGAAATGGTGTCTCTAATTCGAGTCGAAAATAAAAGTGACTCCGTGGGGTGAATCAAGATTGGGTCTTGGTCATAAAAGTTATGCGACAAAAATGAAGCACAAAATGGTCTGTCTGAGTGGGACACGAAGGTCATGGGTGTAGGGTGTCCTGTCTAAATCATGCATGTGAAGTTGGTTTTGAGAAAATAACTAGTCTTGTGCTCATAATTTAAAAGTTATGGCAATGTGCATATGATACTCATAAATAAAGTGGGAATGGTCAAATGACCTAAATTGATCCGGAAGTTGCGATACAAAAGTAGTACAAGGGAACAAGTTTGAGTGAGACATGATATATCAAAATGAAGATAATCTTGTCTACTACAAACTAATGAAAGAAGTTTCCAGAGATTGATATCTTTGATGCTCCAGAAATCGAAGTCACGGAAGAACACTCGTCTATCTAGAATACTCTCTCCAGGATGTCTACCCAAGTCTAGTCACTGTCTACACAAGGCACTAACTCTTCTAAATGATACTATCATGGTACCCCTATACTAGGTTGTTCATACCCCTTCTCCAACTAGTCACTAAACCGTTTTGGTGCCTAAACTTCTATAACATTTGAGATACCTTGTCTCTGGCTACTAGGAGACTCCTCCTATCCTAGTTCCTGGTGAACCTCCTATCTTAACACTTATCAATCACTCTAGGGTTCTCATCTATATCTAATTATCAAACCATACACCTTACTTCATAACCATACTCTAAACTATTGACACAATTAATCAAGGACACAGACCAACTGCAAATCACCAAGCCATCACACTACGAAGAACCTATAATAAAATGAGACTCTACAAGGACCTGGTCTACAGAACTGAAAGTATCCTTACTTCTAAGCTAATTGATAATGGAACATAATTTATAATAACAAGAATGAAATGATAGAGATGACACGTTAGAACCCTTCTCAAGATACAATCTGATAATCATACGTGTCTGTCCAAAATCATGATACTCAGAATCGTCGCCACGCTCGTAATCAAGGCTGCGATAAACAGTAGGGTCCATAACTGGGGCATGCACCTCTATAATCATGTCGTCTGGAATCCTCGTTATGTCGACTAGTATAGCTGCAAGAAATCCTAAATCTCATAATCAAGATATTTACATCCGAAGTCAGGTCTCTACGTTTCCGTCACGCCGACTAATATAGCTGCGATAAACTCTAGGTTACATAGCCACGTAGATGTTTTACCTTTTCTGTTATTTTCGTCAACATATGTAATCAGAAGATACCGTAACAAAGGCCATAACATTCATCTCGATATGAAAATCAAAATCAATAATAATTCCATCAAAATGAAACTCAAAAACAAGGAGTAAAGGTGAAATATAAATAAGAGGAAAGGAATTCAAATTGAAGTTCACAACAAGATTCTCAAGGGTCGACCCATGAATCTCTCAAAAGTCCTAGCTGTGATTGAGTAACCCCTATCATAACCTAGAACCTATATCCTAACTGTAGGCTCGTAGCAGTACCCTAAGTCGAGCACCACTAAAAAATTATATTAGTTGCAACTCTGACCTGCATGGGCCACCATAAAAATGTGTCACGACCCGCACCCTGATTAGGGGTACGAACAAATGGTTACGTACAGCCTACGCCGCAGAATCGACGGTAGAACGCTGTATAGGTCTACTAGAAAGTATAGCATCTAGACACAATATATATGTACCTATCATCTCCACACGGAGATATATAATTTCAACTCAATCATAAGACATCTAAGGAAGATAGGCATGAATATCATAAAGATATGACGAAAATATATGAACTGAAAAAGGTGCGAAGTCACAACACAATTTAGAGTTAAAGATATAACACAAGAATCCAAAATATAACATATAACATAAGTCTCAATACTAGGTGGAACACAGTCCAGTCAGACCTATCTAACAGTCTAACCATGAGGTAAATCATCTACTAGCACCAAGGATAATGTCTTATCAAAATCTCTATCCTGGACATACCCGTAAAAGGTAGAGCAATCAGCCAACATGTCCTCTGTAAACATCAACGGTTATCCTGTCAGGAAAATGAGCAAGTACACCTCCAACAACAGTTCTATAGTATTGACAAATGCTGTAAGAGACAATCACAATGGAATATAAGATGAACATATCAAGATGGAAATATAACTGGATATGTAAAGCAGAAAATCATGCTAGGGTATATCATGCAGGAAAGTAGAACTGAATAGGAATATTTCTATCTGATGTAATAAATATAAAATGTGCCTCGAGTATTATAACATTATGTGATCGGTATGGGTCAGGATCAGGATCTTCCATTTGACCGGCTACAAGTGCGGGAACTCGGCCTGGCCAAATGGAAAGCTATGAGGCAAGTAGTAACACAGATCAGGCTTTACCCTACGTGAGGTAAGGGTAAAGCTATGAAACAAGTAGTAATAGAAATGTAGGAGGGGTATTGATCACATAACCTATAATAACTCCATCCCCGAATAGTATACGGATCCGAACATAGCACGTCATGACACAGGATTCCCTAAGAAGGTAGGTACTTTCTCTTGGGAATCGATGTCAATACATGTACAAGAACAAGATCGAGCAAGTACCAGTATCCCAAGAAAATCTAGGAATGACATCTCATGAAAGAAATCTGATATATACTAGTCTGTGCACTATCGTGTTGAGAATCAAGTAAAACACAATAACTGAATCGGATACAGAAGAATTCAAGACAAAAAACTACTATCAGAGAATGTACTCGCCTGTTGTCCTGAGCTGTCAAGTAGGGTCGATGCTCAGAATGATCTCACAGACCTAAAGATTAGATATTTTAAGTTAATTAGGTTTAAACTGAGTTAAGCATAATTTTTAATGTATGATATGCAATCAAGGGCAATCTCAGTCCAACTAAGTCAAACTAGGTCACATCAAGTCAAACTAGGTCAAATGTTGACTTATAATTGACTTTTGGTCAACTGGCCAACTCTAGATCAACTCTGGTCCACCTTGGGTCAAACTAGGAGTCAAGGTCAAGCTTCTAGGGTTTTGGTCAAACTTAGATCAGCGGTCAACATCTATGATACTTAGGATATATTAATATATATACATACCACATATATCCTTACCCATATAGTACCATCCTAACACATACATATAGATATCATATATCAAGTATATACATATCCTCACTATGAACCATAACCTATATCTATATACTCTCATAATATATATAGATACTATATAATCCAAAAATATATATACCTATCTATATAATCCTTCCACAATCTAACATCACACACTCAAACTCAAACACTTAGACACTAACCCACTACACTAGGATACCATATAAACCTTGGTCATATTGGCATCCCAATACCAATACCTTGGTTGGAATCCAATACCTTAACTTGGGTAAACCTATACCTTACCTTGATATCTTGATACCTTACCTTGGTATCTTGACACCATACCTTGGTCATAAGGTAAACTAATCATTTACCTTGAAGGTAAAGATAATTCATATTTACCTTAAGATACTAACTTGGTATCATGAGATACCAAGATACCCTTCAAATATCTAATTAACTAACTATCTAATGTACTTACATAACAACTTAACTAATATCTAACATATAACCTATAGAGACTAACTTGCTAACATACAAATATCTAGAACTAACATAACCTACTAACATATCAATATCTAACATACTATATATATAACATCAAACTATCTAACGATATATCAAATATCTAACAAAATACTAATCTCTACTATCTAAGTAACACTCATACTAACAAATATAATTTACACTAACATATAACAAACTCTAACATATCTAACCCTTTACTAACCAACATCTAACAAACATACTTACATATATAACTTAACAATAATATATATATATATATATATTTTTTTTAACTTAACAATAATATATATATATATATATATATATATATATATATATATATATATATTTTTTTTTTTTTTTTTATATTTTATATATATATATATATATATATATATATATATATATATTTATATATATATATATATATATATATATATATATATATATATATATATATATATATATGTACTATATCATACATATATTCGACAACCTATGATACCTACATTCACTTAATATCCATACTGCATAGGCTCATAGGTTACACACAAGGCATATGTCGTATAGTCACTCTTCTACTTAAAATCAATACTGTACCAATTGGGTCTTCACTAAATTCTAGAATTAAATTATGTCTTAGCCCTTCGTGTTAGCTTTCCGAAATTTCAAACGGATCACATTTTCGTGCCCGAAAGCTCCCAAAATCGCGAAAAGACCGAAAAACGTTTGTCTTTCGGACAGCTAACACTCAAATAATTTTACAGAAAGTTCTAGAACAATTTTGGCTTATTAAAATATATATTTGGAAAGCTAACTTTGATACGGTTCTTTAAAAAAAATAAAAGATTAATCGGAATTCTGAGCTAAAAGTTATAGAATTTCTAAGTTGATATGGTTACTAAAAACGTGGATGAATATTATGACGAATTTGGGTTGTTTTAGACAAAAGAAACACATGTAGGCCAAAATACTTGGATACCAACATAGGTATCCAAATGAAACTCATTCTAACCATCCTAACTAAGATCAATCCACTCTCTAACCATTCTAAAACTGAATTTAAAACACAATTAATCCTATTAGGCAATAAACCAAACACATGGGATGTCCTAATTTGGGATCTATCAAGTAGGACACAAAACACATATCTAAAATTATCAAGAGAGCTCCAAATGGCTTCAAACTTGAACCTAAGGGGGTACTTGCATGGAGGTGAATCTTATGGATTCAAAACTAACTAATATGCATAGAAAATAAATTTAGAGGGTTTGTTTTACCTATTGGGGGTGGATTCCCAATGATACTCTCAAGGACACGGCTCCGATACGAAGATCTTCCAAAAATGACACTCCTCCTTGTACTTTGCTCCAAATCTTTGCTATCACCCTCCCTTGGTTGTATGAGAAGGTTGGATGAAATTTTTGGTGGAGGGATGTAAGAATTTGGAGATCAAATCAAAGAGGGAAGCTCTCAATTTGGAGAAGAACACTTGTGCAAGAAAATGGAGGCTTGATGGAATGAAATGAAAGGAAGGGCAACCCTCCTTTACGTGGCTTCCATTTAACCCTATTTGGGCCTTGGGGAAAGCCCAATAAGGCCCCTACTAATTTCCTTTGGTTAATTTTAAGTTAGGTTCAACTTTGGGATCAAAAGGGTTAAGTTTAAGCCTCTAACTTAACCAATCTAACAAGTGGGATTAGTCTAAACTTACTAACTTAATTAGTATGATTTGTGGGCCATGACTAACTAATCTTGGGGTCCCGTCTAGAGTCTAAGCTACCCGGATCACTAACACAAGCCGGAACGAGACGAAACTCAAACCCGACTAAACAAATCCCGTAAAATCAATATTAAATATACAAAATTTCCAAAATATTAAAATATAAAAAATAACCAAAACACCCTTAGCCTAAAAAGTGGTAATTAGATAATATAATCATATGGGTTAGGCCTCCATGGTCATGGTTAGTCTCTAGGCTAAGTAGTTCTGAGGTTACACTAGCAAAAGGACAAAATCACAAAATACTAATTTAATAATATTAAAATAATCAAAATTCACCAATAAATTAATAACATGATTTAAACATAGTATTAAATGATTAATTTTACAAAAGTTCAAAATTACCCTTGTTTTAGAAAGGTGGTGGTTACACATACCACCAGCGGATGTCCGATCATCACCCACATGGCATATGCTAAGGACATCCTCATTTTCTCCTTCGGCAACGTCGGATCTGTGGAAGTGGTCAATAAAATGCAAGAGAGATATACCAGATGTTCCAGTTAGCGTGTCAACCCCAACAAGAGTGTTATTTATACCCACCACTCGTCCAACAAGGATCACTCTTCCATACTTACTAACATCACTTCCTACTCAGTTGCATATCCACCGTTTACTTACTTAGGATGCCCACTAGTGTACGACAGATCTAATACGAGCATATTTGAAGGGCTGGTGGGTAAAATTAGGAATAAAATTAAGGGATGGCACAATGTGACCTTGTCGTCAGGCAGGAAGATGATCCTAATTCAGCATATTCTCTCTTCCATTTCCATTTATACCCTTGCCGCTTGCTTCCCCTAAAAAGGTGCTCACCTTCATTGAGAACCTTTTTGCCAACCTCTTCTAGGGTCACAGTGACGACAAGGACAAGCATCATTGGGCCAGTTGGGACACCATGGCCAGACCTACTGAGGATGGTGGGCTGGGATTCTCCAGAATACCGCACATCGTTGACGCTTACTCCATGAAGTTGTATTGGAAGCTCCGCGAGTGTCGCACTATCTGGGCACGGTTCATGAAGGCAAATATTTGTGGTACTCTCATCTTGCCGTCGCTGATTTAAACAATGTTTTCTGTGCGTCCTGGCGTCGCATTCTTCATGGGCGAAACCTTGTCGAGCATTTGATCCGTCTCTAGCTGGGATCGGGAGCTTTGTCCCTATTTCATAAACGTTGGTTCGGTGACGTCCTCCTTCCGCAGTTCCCGATGGCTCCTTCCAACAGCACTATTCGCGATCTGTTGGATAGCGAAGGTGAATGGAATTAGGAGAGGGCCCAGGAATGGATAGGTGTGAAGGCTGCAGTGGCGCTGGGAGCTGCCGGATTAAAGGTCAAGACGGACCCTGACGCTCTGAGGTGGTCCCCGTCGGCCGATGGCACTTTCTTTCTAGCCTCGGCGAGGAGAGTCGTCCGCGGCATCGGAGTGCCATCCCCCATTATCGAACCTTTTTGGCAGCCTTGCATTCCCAAAAAATGGTCTTTTCTGATTTGAAGAGCGTTCCACAAGAAGTTACCCACTGACGATGCGCTCATCACTATTGGATTCAGCATAGCATCGACGTGTCATTGTTGTTTGATGCAACAGTCGGAGACCGCAGATCACATTCTGTATTCTAGAGACCTAGCTGTGCAGGTGTGGTCCGCCCTCTCCTATAAATATAGACAAGATCAGGCTGTTGGGTGCTTCAACGATCTTCTAGCCAACTGGAGCAACGCTTCGTACGACCACCAAATCGTTACAGTCGCCATCATGTGGGTCATTTGGACGAACTGCAATAAATTCAGATACGAGGGCCGACAATATAACTCCAATCAACTGATCGGGGAGGTTCTCAGGCAGATTCACAAAGTCAGTCGTCTCTGCAAGCACGTTAGGGAGAGATTCTGGCACTCATTGTTCAACTGACTGTTATGGGGCTATGTGCGAGATTTTTCCCATGCATCTTTTATTTTGTTATCTATCGGTTTTGCGCTTACTTGTATAGGCAGCGACATTTTTCTACTTATACATGAATAAAACTGGGGGTTGGTTTATAAATATATATATATTATATATATATATATATATATATATATATATATATATATATATATATATATATATATATATATATATTGTAACGCCCAGTCCAAAAATACTTAGGACCAAGTACGTAGATATGCCAGCTGTGTACATACGAAGCATAGTCCAATATATTGAACCTCGTATGTCTACATATGCTGTAAAATGCTGTAACCATGGAACTAATCTCATCCACAAATAAATATATCATAGAATTAATTTATAAATGTTATTTGTATAAAATGTTGGGCGGAGACAAATTCACTACCAACAAAAATAGAGAAATACATAGCAACGGTGGAAGAGTCGAACAAAGCAAAAGACGATCCAAAAGCTAGCATCGCGAAGGTAGATTGTAAACTATGTCCTTCGCTAGAACACCTGCGAAAATCACGATCACACCTAAAGAAATCACCAGGTCCTTAGAGGGACGTAACAAGCTACAGGAAGAACATGCTAATATGAACTGTCAAAATAATAAAATAATATACAAAAGACTAACTTAGACACAAATATGCGAAGGGGATTCAAACTGTCTAATGTGCAATTTAGAGGACAACTTTCATTGCGCATGGGTGGAATTTAGGAGATAAGTACGTAACTGGCATCTAGTCATACGTATCCGGTCGTAACATCCAAAACGTCATAGGGTATCTGCAAAAATATTACGCTATAGTTCCTTTCAAAAACTATGGTTTACCTGTTTGGCTTTCCATACGCACTAGTGACTGTCCTTCCCCAAGATTCCCACACTGACCAAGTCATGTCCATGACCCGTCTATTTTTGTAACTGCTCGAGTCTCTATATCATAATCGTAGCAGTTACAATCATATATCCGACACACGACTATAGAGATGGCAATCAATATATAAGCCGTGCCCCTAGCAAAATATCTTAAACCGTGTAGTGTGAGTGTCACGGCCGAAGGAGATATAAGGATATCCCTCAACAAGAAGGTAGTCCGCTAAAACTTAAGTCAACATGCATCAAATAAAATAAAGCAATGGAAAGCGACTAATAGAGTCGTTTGCACCCAAGTGTGGCTTGGACGCGTAGTTTATAAAACTAACAAATATGAAACAAAGTAAATAAATGCTAAAAATATATAATATGACAGTTAATTAGAAAGGTATACTTGCCTGTGTTGCTCCCGGTGTAGTGTGAGGATCATGATGACATGGAGTTTGACTTCAGTGTTATAATTACGCAAGACAGTCTCCAATGACGGCGTGGGCTGTTCCATCGGGTCCAAAATAGTCAAGTTAGCTTGGGTTATAGGAGGACGTACATAATTTGGCGAGGGAATAGGAGAAAGGAGTTTAGTCATGGACAAGAGAACAATCAAAAATATATATATATATATATAATTTTTATAAAACTATTTATAATACTCGAAAAATATATATTATTAGTAAAGATCGGTTTTAGATAAATATTTGAAAAATATAAAAATCATTTTTTAGGCAGAACTTTAAGTTTATAAAAGTAAGATTAGGTAGAATTTATATTTGTTAAATCAAAAAAATTTACTAATTACTTAAAGAGTACCAAAAAAAATTTCATGGTTGAAAATTCTATTTTTTGTTGAAGTTAAAATAATATGGTAATATTATTATTTTCTTTTTTCTCCAAAACTTTTATTCACTAAACATAAACAGAAAAATACATGTTTTTGTAAACTAATAATAATCGTAATAATAGTAATAATTTACCATAAGTATAACATAGTTGCTATTAATAAAATAAAAAAGAAAAGTATTAAGCACAGCTGTTTCTCTCCTAGGAGAGAAACATCGTAAGGGGAAATAAAAATGGGAAGTGAATAGGGAAGGGAGTGTGAGAGATCCCCAAAATTGGAAAGGGACATAGAGGAGGGGTTCGAGAGCTGCGGATTAACAAAGGGGCTTTGGTGCGAGGCTGCCGAGTGCGACGAAGGAGGAGGCTTGCGGCTCCGGCGACCAGGTGCTGGAAGCACGTGTTGGAGGAGGAAGGGGTTCTCTTGGCGGTCGGTGGTATGGGTTATACTGTTGGTGGTGGAGACATTGATGGTGTAGAGGGAGTCGGTGGTCGGGGAGCAGTATTGATACTGCGGGTGAATGAGGGTGGTGTTCATGGTAGCGGGGCTGTGGTGAACGGTGATGGAGGAGTTCGGCCAGGGGGTGGTGTTGGTGACAGCGGTGTGGTATTGGAGCTTGGAGATGGCGGAGGCCAGGGGGTCATTGTGCCAAGATGATGGAGGTGGCTGTAGTACGGATGGCGGTTTTAATGGTATCGGAGGGTGGAGGTGGCTGTGGTGACGGGATCGGGGCAGTTTTTAGGGAGTCGGTGTTGACGGTGAATGCAGAGCGGAGATGGGGTGAAGGTGGCTGCAGTTGTCCTAGTGTTGACGCTTTGTCGGCGGATCGGGGGATGGCTGGGTTAGGATAAGATAGAATATTGTGTCGGGATTGTCGACACGGGAAAAATATTGTATATATAAAAATAGAATAAGAATGCGGACACCGACACGATACACAACTCGTCTATGGTGGATTTATTTGTGGGAATAATTATGTGGAGGAGGACCATAGAATTCTCCTCTATATATAGGGGTGGAACTTTCTAGCTGGATATGGAGAGGAAAAATTTTAAAACTCCTTTTGATAAATCATATTATTATTTTAAATTGATTTCTAACTAATTCTATCAATCGAATCCAATCCGATCTGATCCGATTTGAACTTATATCTAGATAGTTCATATCTATAAGTTAAACCATTTAAGAATAAATTCAATATTTTAAAATCTTAATTTATATTATCATACCAAATAAACATTAAATAAAATTTTCCAAATATCTTTATAATAAATAATAATAATAAATAAATTTCAAAAATCATATAAATATTTTTAAATAGTAAGTAGGGAATAACTTAAAAATTCTTTTCAATAAAATACGATAACAAATAATAATTTTTAAGGTTCAAAATATATACATGAATAAAATTACATGTACCCCGTACGCAATATTATTTATATAAATATACTTTTCTAGTATACTACATTTAAAAAGAAAAAAATATCATTATTACCTATAACTGTATAAATGATAGGCCACTTTATAATAATGAAATTAAATATAGAATTTGACTAAATTTGGGCAGAAAGATTTTATGTAGAAAATACTTATCGATATGTTTTTTTTCAAAATCAAAGCTATTTATGTTTATATGTATTAAACTTAGAATAAAACTTTTTATGTAAAAACAAATGTCTCGCACATACGTGTTTGCACTCGTCGTACAATACCAAAGTAAAAATCAATGCCAAAGTAATTAAAATTTAAAAATCTTAGTGAAAATTTTGGGGGGTTTACATTCTACCAAACTTACAAAAATTTTGTCCTCGAAATTAAGAATGATTAGGGGGTTTGAGAAGGTACAAGGTTATATCGATAAGATCAAATCATAAACATCGTTTAACACAACTTGTATTTAGAAAGTCGTGATTTCGATATCTACGAAAAATAGATCACGGATATAGTTCAGGTAATGAATGATTGTCGCCAGTTGATACAAGACATGAAAAGGTTAGGGGTCAAAAAGCAGAGGTACAATAATTAAAGACTTTGGAGAAGATATACTTCTTGGTTGAGGCACGAATAAGAGGACGATTGTTATCATTCAAGGGATTTAAAAGGTCACTAGTAGGTCGAGGAAAGGATGAGTAGTTACGACGATAATATAAGTGATAGGACAGCTAGAGGGAAATTTAAGTACAAGTGCTTTCGTCCTTCTAAAACAGGTGAAGGGCAAAAACAATATATAGAGTTCGAAGAAGATGTTATCGAATACGAATACGTGGTTCAAAGGGGACATGAATAATTCAAAAGAGAATTGCCCAGGCAGTCGTAGATGTGAATCCAGAGGCCAAGTTTAACTACGTCGCCATCCATGTTGAACAATAGATAAAGGCGAACCAAAGTGCACTAGGTTGATCAGACCATCATGCACCGTTTCTGATTAGACAATATGTTTGTGAGCGTGCTCAATAACATAAGTCATGAATAAACTCGATAAATGGATAAGCTTGCAAAACTAGATTATAGTCGCAATATTAGTCAAGTTGGTAAAACATAGGCACGTGAGAATTAAGATTAAAAGAGAGTAGAATTTGTTTAAACTCTTTTAGAATCTAAGTCTTGTTGGTACCTATACAGTCGTCCTACAGTCTCTTTGCCTATGGCTTGGTTGGCCAGATGGGTTAGGGTCCTCTAAATTCTACAGTCTAAGTAAACTTATGGGTCACAAGGACAAAGGGATTATAAGGTCTTGAGGTATTCTACCCAACTTACAAGAAGTAAACTAGTAGTGTGATGGGTCAAAGGAACATATCTATCTAGTATGGGTTACCTTCCTAACCAATATTAAGCACGAAGGAAGGATAAGAATTATGATAGAGTGGATCAAGCAAAGATGCAACTCAAAGAGTCAAGCGAGAGTTCGAAAATGAAATTGAGGAAGGTGGTCAAGTATGTGGATGAGATCCTAGACTCTACTCCTATACGCAGGCTTACTTGGTACGGTAAAGTAACCAAATAATTTATCTTGACCTGCATGGGCCACCACAAAAAATAAGTAACGCCCCAGTCCCAAAATACTTAGGACCAAATACGTAGACATGCCAGCTGTATACATACGAAGCATACTCCAATATATGGAACCTCGTATGCATACATAAGCTGTAAAATACAGTAACCATGGAACTAATCTCATCCACAAATAAATATATTATAGAATCAACTTATAAATGTCATTTGTACAAAACGTTGGACGGAGACAAATCTACTACCAACAAAAAGAGAGAAATATATAGCAACGATGGAAGAGTCGAGCGAAGCAAAAGATGATCCAAAAGCTAGCATCGCGAAGGTAGATTGTAAACTATGTTCTTGGCTAGAACACATGCGAAAATCACGATCACACCTAGAGAAATCACCAGGTCCTCAGAGGGACGTCACAAGATACAGTAAGAACATGATAATATGAACTGTCAAAATAATAAAATAATATACAAAAGACTAACCTAGACACAAATATGCGAAGGGGATTCTAACCATCTAATGTGCAATTTAGAGGAAAACTTTCATTGCGCATGGATGGGATTTAGGCTATAAGTACGTAACTGGCATCGAGTCATATGTATCCGGTCGAAGGAGAGAGAAACAACACAAGTCAACATGCATCAAATAAAATAAAGCAACGAAAAACAACTAATAGAGTCACTTGCACCCAAGTCAACATGCAGCAAATAAAATAAAACCATGAAAAACAACTAATAGAGTCGCTTGCACCCAAGTGTGGCTTGGACGCAGAGTTTATAAAACTAACAAATATGAAACAAAGAAAATAAATGCTAAAAATAAATAATATGACAGTTAATTAGCACGATATACTTGTCTGGTGTTACGCCAGGTGTAGTGTGAGGATCATGATGACATAGAGTTTGACTTCAGTGTTATAATTACGCAAGACAGCCTCCAATGACGGCACAGACTGTTCCTTCGGGTCCAAAATAGTCAAGTTAGCTGGGGTTATAGGAGGACGTTGTAAAGCCCCTAAAATTTTAGTAAGATTTTTTTAAAATAAATTGGTATTTATTTTGTACTTCGTATTTATACGTCGCATGCAAATACAATTTTCGTCGCACGCGAGTTTGCGATTTGTATTTTTCGTCGAGTGCGAATATGTGCAGGGTACATATTTTCAGAAAAATATTTTATTTATAGATTTCATTTTTATGGAAAATATAGTTTCCAAAATAAATATATCTTTTTGTCGTTGTTGCCAAAAACCTTATTTTTTATTATATAATATAAAAGGGTAATTTGTTTCGTCGTTTAAAAATAAGTAGTGATTTGGAAAATTGTGATTATATGAAATGTATTCCAAATATTTGCGAAAATAAAAATTTGTTATTAATATGTTTTGTTATTTGTAAAAGCTATTTTATGAGTTAATATTTATCTTGAATTTCGAAATTAATTAATGCTACATTTTAATATTTACGAAAAAGATATTCAAAATTTTGCTTTACTTAATATTTAAATTATTTTGATAATTTAAATTGGAAAAGATTTTATTTGCCTTAAATTAAATTGCTTTTAAATTAAAGATAGGTTTGATTTATATTGAATTAGATTTTGAATCGATTTAAATTAGTACGAAATCTATCTATTGGAAATTTAATCAAATCCCAATCCTTATCCTAATGGAAATTCCCACCTCCTATATATAGGAGAGGTACTCCTCCATAAGAATTTTCACAACTCCCATGTGCACCGTGTTTGTGCCCGTCCCGTCCACTAAAGTTCTCCCCTTTACACGTATATCATAATTTCGTGTCCGACAGGCCGGACACCACTATCTCGTGCCGTACCGGACACGACACGCCCGATGCCGCCGAAACAATCCTAATCCTACCCACATCCATCGCCATCACCGACCTCCCTGTCCGACGACACCGCCACCATCAGCCACTCCGCCGACTCCACAAAGCCAACTCCCTGCCTTCCCACGCCAATGGCAGCACCGCCACAACCATCGTCACCCCGACCAGCATCATCTTCCGACTACCAACCTCCAACCACCGCCAACAATGCCACAACCTGTTGGCCCATTCCATGGTCACACCCGATTTCGATAATCAACATACACTTAAGTCAATACACAAAATATAGAAAATGCTGCTAATCATTTCAGGATACATGAAATCAAATTCAACGGACGATGTACTGCATCAAATAAAGCGTCAACATCATCAAATTTTCAGAAGACTCATTTCTTATTTATTCTGTATTTTATATTTTATTGAGTCTAGGATTTATTTTGTAAAATCAGTTTTGGTAATACTAGCTTAGGGTTAAAACTGTCCACATTCCAAAAGCCTACCTATTTACCATTCGTATTTTATTTACAAAACATTTCAAAAACATATTTTGAAAATAGCCTTTACAAATGATTTTACAAATAACTAAAAACATATTTTGAAAAAACTGTTTTTACAAATGATTTTCAAATATCTTCTGACAGAACTCGTAACCGAGTTCGGCCCGAGTTCGGTCCGAACTCTGACCGAGTTCGGTCAAAAATGATTCAAACTTCTGTTGCCTCCAAATCAGCGAGCAACGTCTCTTTGCGAGATATTTGCATCCGAACTCTGCCCGAACTCTGCCCGAGTTCGGTTCGAGAAAACACCTATAAATAGAGAAAACTTTTCATTTCATTCATTCATTCATTCTTCATTGTCTCTTCTCTACTACTCAAGTGTTTTCAAACGATCTAAGATTTTCAAATCATACCTATACATCTCTTAGCCAAAAGCCAGTACTATCAGAGTTGATTTAGAATCTTTTGGTGTTTCAAGAGTTGTAAAGAGGTCATTCCAAGTTCAACAACTTTTCTTATTGTGGAGCTGGTCGTGCGCTCGTCACCAAGCACGATGTGTGTTATAGAGCTGGTCGTGCGCTCGTCACCAAGCACGGTATTGTAAGAGACTGCAAGCTCTCAGTTAAAGCTTGTGCTATAGTGGATTAACATCGAGCAAGAGTACTCGAGACTGGATTAGTCCTCTCAGAGGGATACCAGTATATATCGCTGTGTCACTGAGTTTGAATTCTCTATCTTTATTTACTGTCTCTTATATCTCTGTCATAGTTTAATTTTTAATTGGTGATTATTTTCCGCTGCACACACACACTCTATTCACCCTCCCTCTAGAGGTGCTCAACGGTCCTACAATTGGTATCAGAGCAGGTTATATTCTTATATAACATACCTTAGAGAGTATATATATGGCAGCCGTGAAATCTATATTCAACGGTGAAGGACAATCCACAAATAGACCTCCCTTATTTGATGGAACAAATTATACCTACTGGAAAACACGAATGACTTTCATTCTAAAGTTTCTCGACTTTGATCTTTGGTCAATAGTCATTGATGGTTATAAGAAACCAGCACCAACAGTGGTTGAAGGCCAGCTGGTGGAAAAGACCCATGATAAGTACACTGAAGCTGAAAAGGCTAAAGCTAGCCTAGATGCTCGTGCCATCAATGCACTATTCCGTGCAATTGACAAAATCGAGTTCAACAGAGTTTCAACCTGTAAGACGTCTCACGAAATTTGGAAACTCCTTGAGGTAACCCATGAAGGGACTTCCCAAGTGAAGGAATCCAAAATTAGTAGACTGACACAGGAGTATGAATCTTTTAAGATGAAACCCGGCGAGTCAATTATACAGATGTTTACTCGTTTC
Organism: Iris pallida; assembly: GCA_029216955.1. Lineage (NCBI taxonomy): Eukaryota > Viridiplantae > Streptophyta > Magnoliopsida > Asparagales > Iridaceae > Iris > Iris pallida. The sequence continues at coordinate 50,295 of JANAVB010002584.1, forward strand.
CTTGATATAACTAATCCTTTACAATCTCTTGGTAAGGATTACAGCAATCACGAGAAGATCAGAAAAGTGCTGCGGGCTCTAACAAAGAACTGGAATCTAAAAGCCACAGCAATCATTGAAGGAAACGATCTCACCACTATGACTCTGGAAACGCTGATGGGCAAACTCATGACCCATGAACTCGACTTGCAAGATTTTGAAGAAGCAACACCAAGAGAAATCTATTGCCTTCAAAGCTCAAGCAAAAAAATCAACATACAACGATTTCGATGAAGAATCGTCAAGTGGTAATGAACGAGCCCTACTTGTGAAGAACGTCAAGAAATATCTAAAGTTCATAAGCAGAAAGAAGAAAGATGTCTAAGAAAGCAACAAAGATGAAACTATATGCTTTGGATGCAAGAAGTCAGGGCATATGAAGAAGGACTGTCCAACCACCAAGAAAAGCAGTCCATACGATAGATCAAGATCAAGCAGAAAAGAAACATCTGGTCGAAAGTATGCCAACACAAGCATCTGGCACGAAAGCGATGCCAGTGATACAGAAGAAGAAGACAGACCCTGCGGCAATACAAATGTTTGTCTCATGGCATTTGATAAGGTATCATCTAACCCTTTGTTTGATGATTTCACTTTCGATGAATTAGAGAATGCCTTTAGCGGACTACTTGAAGATCACAAAACTGTGCTCGACAAGTATAAGCAATCTTAAAAAGAGATTAAGGCACACACAATCGAGATAGCTAGACTGTCCAATCTGATTGAAGATATTAAAGAGACATCTACTACCAGTAACACGGAAAAGATAGCCAAACTCAAGGTAGACTATCATGAGGCTATCCTCAATATTGAAAAGAAAGAAAGGGACTATATCAAAGTACAAAAGCTTTATGACATAGAGAAGAAGATGCACTTAGTAACTGAACAAAGACTCCTAGATATGACTGCTAGATACGAAGAGTCTATTGTGATTTCTAAAAAGTTAGAAATCAAGTTAGGCAAACAGGCAATACCTGTGACACAGCCTAAGATTAGTCCTAATGCTAAGCATACACCTAAAAGGACTAAACACAAGAAAGCACAGAAGAAACACGAACATCATCATGCTTTCACTTATAGGTCCTCCAAACAAAACAAGCTTGTAAACACAATTTCTACCACTAAACTGACTTGCACATATTGTGGTACACACGGACACATATCACAATATTGTCTTGCAAGAAAGCTTGTTGACAACCATACTTTAGTCTGGAGACCTAAAGCTAATCTGAGTGGACCCTTCAGAAAATGGGTACCAGAGGATTCATCTACTTGTCTTGTAGGTGGACCCTCAACCCTCTCATGCTAGAAGCAAATGGATCCTCGATAGCGGATGTTCGCGACACATGACTGGTGATGCATCTTTATTTGCTACGCTATCGATGAAGAAAGAAGGATACGTCTCCTTCGAAAATAACTTGAGAGGTGATATAATAGGTAATAGTACTGTAGGTATTTCTCTTTATCCAATAATAAAGGATGTTTGTCTAGTAACTGAATTGAAACATAACCTATTGAGCATAAGTCATTTGGCAGATAATGGTTATGGTATCAATTTTGTGAAAGATAAATATACCATATATGATATGTCATCTGGTGATCCCGTACATAAAGGGATTAGAGAAGACAACATTTATGTTTTCTTTTTGGAGAATACTAATAATACAGGAAGGTGCCTAGTAGCCAATCAAGATGAAAGCTGGCTATGGCACATCAGACTAGGGCATGCAAACATGGATACTATCTCACGTCTAATTACAAAGAAGTTGGTAAGAGGACTCCCTGAAATTCCATTCAAGAGAGATATGTTATGTGCTGACTGCGAAAAGAACAAAGCACATAGGTCTACTTTTAAATCCATCAACGCTGTAAGTACTTCGAGACCTTTGCAGTTAATTCATATGGATTTATTTAGTCCTAGTAGAGTCGCTAGTCTTGACGGTAAGCTCTACGCTTTTGTTATTGTTGATGATTTCTCTCGATTTACTTGGGTTTATTTCTTATCAAACAAAAGTGATGCAATTTTTAAATTTCAGATATTTTGTAAAAAGGTACAAAACGAAAAAGACTTCATGATTACTCGTATCCGAAGTGATCATGGTGGCGAATTCAAAAATTCTGATTTCAAAAAGTTTTGTGATGATAGTGGATATTACCACGAATTTTCTTGTCCTAGAACTCCCCAACAGAATGGTGTTGTGGAGCGGAAAACTGTCCAGACACTGTGTCATAAAATTTTCTTAAACGATCAGTATCAGGAAAACTGTCCAGACACTGTGTCATACGTCCAGTTCAAGGCCTCGTGGACACGACACAGTATCCCAGTGTCCACGTGGTGGTGCACAAGTGTTCGCCAGGTATAGGGCCAGGTCCTAGGGTGCCTGCAATGTGTCCACG
>JANAVB010002585.1:2500-5000 GCA_029216955.1 Iris pallida
GCTTGGCGTAGAGTTGATTTTCACGCAGAGTCTGTAGCACCGTCTTCAAGTGTTCCACGTGCTCGTCCTTGCTCTTTGAATATATGAGAATGTCGTCGATGAACACAACGACAAATTTGTCTATGAACGGTCGGAACACCCGGTTCATTAGATCCATGAACGCGGCAGGAGCGTTGGTCAAGCCGAAAGGCATGACCAGAAATTCGTAGTGACCGTATCGGGTTCGGAAGGCGGACTTCGGCACGTCTTCGGACTTGATCTTCAATTGGTGGTAGCCTGAGCGAAGATCAATCTTGGAAAACACCGTCGCCCCTTGTAGCTGGTCAAACAGATCATCTATTCTCGGTAACGGGTACTTGTTTCGTACCGTGGCTTTGTTGAGTTCCCGATAATCGATGCACAGCCGCATCGATCCATCTTTCTTCCTCACAAACAACACTGGGGCACCCCACGGGGAGACACTAGGGCGAATGTATCCGCGATCCAGTAACTCTTGTAGTTGTGCCTTCAGTTCCTTCAGCTCTGCCGGCGCCATTCGATAGGGTGCTTTGGATATCGGTCGGGTGTCCGGGAAGGTGTCGATGCTGAATTCTATCTCTCGGTCCGGCGGCATCCCTGGCAACTCGTCTGGGAACACATCAGGAAATTCTGCCACGACTTCAGTCTGGGCCGTGCTTGCAATCTCCGTTCTTGTGTCTCGAACTGATGCTAGATATCCGCTGCACCCAGAATGCAACATACGCCTTGCCGAAATCGCCGATATCACCATCGCCGACTTTGATGCTGCTCCGCACGAATAGGAGAACTCGGTTTCGCCCGGAAGGCGGAACACAACTCTCTTCTCCGCGCACTCAATCGTTGCGTGGCATGCACCCAACCAATCCATGCCGAGGATTATATCGTACTCCTTGACGTCGAGGACGATAACTTCCAAGGATAGATTCCTCCCTCCGATGCATATGTAACCGTCCCTACAAATATGAGTGGCAGGCATGTCTACTCCCGATGGAGTGCTAACGCTAAGATTCATATCTAAAAGTTGCATAGGTAATTCATTTTCTTTTACAAAGTCGGCTGATATGAAACTATGCGTTGCACCCGAATCGAATAATACTCTAGCAGGCAAATTTTTATAGAGTAGTATACCTGTCACAACAGTGTCGGACGCATAGGCTTCGTCCCGCGTTAGTGCGTAGACTCGGCCTTGCGCCCCTTGGCGATTTTGTGGGTTCACGGGCACCGCGTTTGCGCCATGGGCGGGGGGCGCCCTGTTCTGGCTCTGGACGTCCCTTGGTGGATGTTGGTTCGCCCTCCCCATTCGACAATCTACCGCCTTGTGACCTAGCTGGCCACACTTGAAGCATCCCCCTCGGCAGTCGACCGCCAGATGTCCCATCTTGCCGCAGCGATGGCATCGTACGCCTGGGTGAGGCCCCCGATACTCGGTCGTGTTCTGGCGCTTTGGCGCACCAGATCCTCCCGCGTCGTTAGGACGCTTGTTGAAGTTGTTGCGGATGCTTGATCCGCCCTTCTGCGACGTTCGACCGAAGACCCGCTCCATCTCAAGAGCGGCGTTATATGATTCCCTGTACGTCTGGCATCTCTGATTCATGACATCCCGACGCAAATCTTCATTCAGGCCTTGCTGGAAGCGCTCGCACCACGCCTCTGCGTTCGGCAGAAAAGCCCCGGCAAACTTCGCTAGCTTTGCGAACTTCGCGTCGTAGTCTTCAACGGACAAGTTTCCTTGCTTCAAGGACATGAACTCCTCTTCCTTCTGTCGACGAAGGGCACGAGGGATGTATTGTTCGAGGAAGGCCCGTTTGAATGTCTCCCACGAGATCTTGGCACTGGGGTTGGACCCTTGGAGTTCCTGTTTCTTCGCCTCCCACCAGTCGTAGGCCCTCAAGTTGAGCTGCAACGCTGCGCACCCGACTTTCTTGGACCCCTTGATGTTGAGGAGAGTGAACAGACTCTCAATCTTCACTAGCCACCCCATGACTTCGTCAGGCTCTGCTCGACCGTTGAAGTCCGGCGGGTTCATTTTCTTAAACTTGGTCATCTTAAGCAGGGAGGAGGAAGACACATGTTTCGTCTTTTCGGCTTGCACTTCTTCCTCGGACATGGCGGTCGTCGAGTTCTGTTGTGTCGCTATGGTACTCACGATCCTGGTCAGGGCGTCCATTTGCTTTTGTTGGGCGCTGACTTGGGCCTGGATCTGTTCCTGCAGCTGTCGTTGCTGCATCTCTGACTGACGTTGTTGGAGCTCCATGAGGCGTAGTAGTCGCTCCATGGCCGATTCGCTAGGCGTCGCACCTTCGGTGCTATCGGTGCTAATCAATGTGGGGACACCCAGTCTTTCCGTCATTCCTACAAAATTGAGCAAACCCGTTAGTATTCTCAAAATATCTACGGGCTTATGTGTATGGAACGATTATTTCAGGCCGCATATGTCGAAAAGCATAGTTTTTGAAAAATTGCAACGGCATCATCTAAAGAA
>JANAVB010002585.1:30000-35000 GCA_029216955.1 Iris pallida
AGCATCAACGCCCCTCAGAAGGCTGACTCGGGAGGGCTCCACACGGCGCTGGGGCGCAGCATCCTCGGGCGCCCTGCAGAGCTGAAGAGCAGCGACAGCAACGCAGCGCTGGGAAGCAGCAGCCGCGGCCTCGCTGCTGTGTTGGGGAGCAACAGCAGCCCCCAGATTGAGCTCCACCCGCTGCTGTGTAGCAGCAGCTCTGTGCACATGACGCTGCTGCGTAGCAGCCGCCCCACCTGTCCGAGTATCCCTGCAGCTCTGATGGACAGCAGCCACTGCGCCCCCCAGAATGATCGAGCCGCGCTGGGAAGCAGCAGCGACCCTTGACAGAAGCTCCTCACGATCCAGCTGATCCGCCCCCAAGCCTTCCAGCCTGTCCGCGCCCCGCCTAGTGACAGCAGCCCTCTGCGTCTCCTGTCGCTGGAAATCAGCAGCCCCGTCCGCACGTTGGAGAGCAGCCGTCCCCTGTGCCTCACGCTGCTGGGAGGCCGCACGCTGCAGAGGAGCTGCAGCTAGCCCCGCCCTGTGAGCAGCACGCTGCTGTGTGGCAGCCACCATACCCGCCAGTGTGCCCCTGCAGCACATGTGAATATCAGAACCAGCCTCAATTTGAACGTCCTTACCTCGTTGGGAGTCCGCAGCAGCCATCTCCATGTCGCTGTTGTGAATCTGTGGGCCAGAAGTAGCTGCCACACACTGCTGGGCAGCAGCAAGCGTGTGTCCCCTGTCCGCCTCTTCCCAATTAGCAATCGCCTGGGAGGTACTGCCGCGAGTCGACACGTCCGCCGTTCTGCGCTGCTGAGGAGCAGCAGCCCGCTGGGTAATACTGCCGCGCTGGGGAGCAGCAACGGCAGCAGCTCTGCTGCGTTGGGAAGCAACGACAGCAGGCCTGGGGGGCTGTCCACCTGTCCGTTGAGCAGTAGCAGCGTCCCGCCTTGACGCTGCACTCTGCAGAGCAGCCGGTGCACGCTGCTGCAGGTCCCCCGAACGCCGTGTAGCCCTGCCACGCTGGGGAGCAGCAGTGGCAGCAGTCAAGCCCGCCTGCTGAGCTCTGCTGTACTGGGAAGCAGCAGCAGTCTCCATGCCACGCTGAAAAACCGCAGCCGCGCCCATCTGTCGAAGCTCGTTATGCTGGGCAGCATCACTAGTGTCCGTGGGCTGATGGCAGCCCTCCCAAAGCGCTGAGATGAAGTCGTCCACCCCGTAGCTCTGAACAGAATTGCCGTCATGCGCCCCCGGTCTGATATTGTAGGCCGATAAATGATACTTGACCGCCGCGGACACCCTACTGATGATAGATTTGCAATTCCTAGTGCCGTTGCCAAATAAGATCTCGTTTCTTTGCTTCCAAATCTCCCATAGAGTATTGCCAAAAATGATGTTCCTGCAAACACCCGAAGTAGAGGATAACGAGATATTGTGAAGCCATACCTGGGCGAGCTCATCCACATTGGTAGCAGCATCCGGAATAAGAAGGATATGAGCGAAATGATTCCAGACCCTAGTAGCCGTCTCTCCCGACACAAATAAATGATCAACGGACTCAACCTCCGGATTAGCACAACACGAACACCTGGAAGCCAAATGAAAACCCATGGATACCAACCGCGCGTCAACCGGAAGAGCATTCCGGCTAAGTCTCCACAAAAACGCCCCAACCCTTGGTTGAATGAATTTATTCCAATAATATTTGCTCCACGGGATAATGGGATGTCTAGTCCTATATTTGTCCCAAAAGGACTTGGTAGAGAACTCGCCATCTTCTGTCAACATCCAACAGATCCTATCTTTTTCGTTGTTAAGAACCATAACCTCCAACATACTTTTGGCCTTATTAGGAAGGAAAGTCCTAATGTCAGCCCTTGCTCCCGAAGCCAAGCGAGTGATAGGTGATCGGACAACCTGAGATATGTTAGGAATATAATCGAAAGCACTAGGTTTAGGAAGAATTATACCGCACCAATTGACACCAAAGATCGGAAAATTTCCACGTCCGGCCACCCAAGCGCAATGATCCCTCACTCTCGGAAAGATCTCCACCATCGAGCGCCAAAGAGGAGAGGGGTGATGCGGCATATCATACTCCGGCACGGACGGGTCCCCGTATTTGCGTACCATGTAATGGGCCCACACCGAATCTCCTTTGATAATGGACCAACATCGTTTGGCATGAAGCGCCGACATAACTTGTTTGAGGGACCGAATCCCCAAGCCCCCTTCATCCATTGGTCTACAAATGTGGCTCCAAGCAATCCACCGTTTCCGATGTCGCTCTTCGGAATTCCAAAGGAAGGCCGCCATACTCTTTTCGAGATGTTTGATGAGTTTTTGTGGTGGTTTGATGACTGAAAGAGCATGGACAGGGAGAGCGTTAAGAACACTTTTTAATAAAGTAATTTTACCTCCAAAAGAGAGCAGCCGGCCTCTCCAACCCGATATACGCTTATCAAATTTATCCATCAACTCAAAAAAATAATCCAGTTTCGCCCTTCCTTTGTATAAAGGGACCCCCAAATAATGAATAGGGAGATGAGTGAGCATCAATCCGGAGCTATTAGCAATAATATCTGCATGGGAAGACATGTGAGATTTATCCGAAACAATAAGCGCAGACTTAGATAAATTGATAACCTGTCCCGACACCGAAGCATAGTCCCGAAGAATCGATAGGAAGTAATCAATATTACTCTTATCACCATTAAGAAAAATGAGACTATCATCAGCGTAAAATAAATGAGACAAATGCAAGCTATTAATTCTACCTGTAAACCTTTTCAAGTTACCGTGGAGACATAGGTTGGAGATCTTCCGGCTAAGAGCGTCATGGGCAATGATGAATAAAGCCGGCGATATAGGATCCCCTTGTCTTAAACCTCTGAAAGACCGAAAATAGCCCCCTGTTTTACGATTGAGAGATATCGAGTACCAACAATTCGAGATAATTCTGTAGATGAGACTAGTCCACTTGTGGCTAAATCCGAATTGATGAAGCACCCGAATAAGGAAGGACCAACTGACCCTGTCATAAGCTTTCGACATATCTAACTTGATGGCGACATTCCCCCCGGTAACTTTGTTATCAATGGTCTGTATGATCTCATAGGCTAAACTGATGTTCTCATGAATGCTTCTTCCTTTGACGAAACCGGATTGTTCCCTCGAGATGATAAGGGGCAAAACCGTAGCTAGACGCCCCGCTAGAACTTTCGAAATGATCTTTTGCGAAAAATTGCTCAAGCTAATCGGTCTAAAATCCTGACAAGACATAGGTTTATCAACTTTAGGAATAAGGACTAAGTTAGCAGACGTGATACCTTGCGGTAGATGCATGCCGAGGAAGAAGTCCGAAATAGCCAGCATAATATCCGATTTGATTATATCCCAACAATTGGTGTAGAAGAATCCTGTGAATCCGTCGGGGCCCGGCGCGCCTTGAGGGTTCATAGATTTAATCGCTAGTTCCACTTCCTCCTCCGTTGGCATGGCACACAGAGCCTCATTTTGCGAATCAGATATCATGCTCGGAATGCAATCAATGAAAGAGTCCGCCGTGGTAGTCTGCGTCGAACCAAAAAAATCAGTGAAGTGCGATATAGCCCTGTTCATAATTACCTGGTCTTCGACAGCCGATCCATCGTGGTCAAACATGCGGACTTTGTTGGTGGTCGCACGCTCTCTGATAATGGCATGAAAGAAGGAGGAGTTGCGGTCCCCTTCCTTAATCCAATTGATCCTGGCTTGGTCCGCCAACATTTGTTCCTCCATGTCAAGCACCGACTTGAGCTTTTGGCGGGCCGAGAAAAGATCTGCCCCGATAGACTCACTCCAATTGGACTGAAGCTGAGTTTCTAAGTCCTCCACCGCAAGCTGCAAGTCTTTCTTTTGTTGTTTTAAGTCCCCGAACACATTCCAGTTCCAATCCCGGAGCGAGTTTCTGAGCCGTTTTAATTTGTGGTGGAGCACAAGGAGGGGCGGTCCCTGACACGGAGCGTTCCAACAAGTCTCCACGTGGTCTTTGAAGGTTGGGTGAGTGGTCCACATACGTTGAAAACGGAATGGTGCCGGGGCTTTATCTAGATCAGAAGGAGAAAACAAGAGAGGAGAATGATCAGAATATAAACGAGTAAGATGCGTTACCGTCATAGAAGCGTCGTTGAGGAGGAAATTGGTATCATAGAGCACACGATCCAGCCTCTCCCAAGTGTTCGGATGGTTGATAAGACCCCTATAATAGATTTGCAGTTTTATTGTGGGGATGACTCCGGGGGACCAAAGTGCTTGAGGAGCTTGTCATTTTTCGCGCGCAGCCGCAGGCCGCGCCCGTGCTCGCCGATGCAGCCTGTCAGGCCCACGCCGTGGGCAGGAATCCGCCGCGGGGCAAACGAAGTGCCGCGAGGCACACAAACCGCAGCATATGCGCACCCGGTCGATCCCGTGCAGCCGATAGGGCCTGTCAGGCCCACGCCGTGCACAGAAAATCTTCGTGCGCGCTGAAACTGCTGCAACGCATGCGTTTCTGTGTCCCGTGCGGCCGACAGGGCCTGTCAGGCCCACGCCGTGCACGGAAATTCTTCGCATGCGCAGAAACTGCTGCAACGCTTGCATTTCCGTCCCCCGTGCGGCTGATAGGCCATGTCAGGCCCACGCCGTGCACGGACACTGGTTGCGTGCGCAGTAACTGCTGCAACTTGAGGGTTCCTCGATCCCGTGCGGCCGACAGGGCCTGTCAGGCCCACGCCGTGCACAGAAATTAATCGTGCGCGCAGAAACTGCTGCAACGCTTCCATTCCTCTGTCCCGTGCGGCCGATAGGGGCTGTCAGGCCCACGCCGTGCACAGAAATTCTTCGTGTGCACAGAAACTGCAACAACGCTCGCATTCCTCAGTCCCGTGCGGCCGATAGGCCCCGTCAAGCCCACGCCGTGGGCAGAAATTGTCGCGCGACAGAAAACGCCGCGAATCGTCGCGCAAGCAAAATTCGCAAGCGCGCGCTCGCTAAAT
>JANAVB010002586.1:0-18097 GCA_029216955.1 Iris pallida
ACTGAAATGCTTCAAATAGGGAGTTCGAACCTGAGCGACATCTGGGAGGTCTTGGAGGTCCTGACGACCGAGTTTGGTCGAGTTGCCAACATGAAGCACCGCGGGTTGTGCTCTGCCATGCTTATTAGCGGCTACGCGCTTCCGTTATGCTGGAAGAGCCCAAGAAGCTGATGCACATTTGAAAAGGGCCTTCTGTCGTGCTGTGGACTAAATTCTCGCTCGGGCCAATAGCTGCTTCAGGAAGAGCTGTGCATCTAGGGGTGCTGTGGTGGCAGACTTTGATGGCGACTGTATTCTCATCTTCTATCCATAGTCTCTCCTCTCATAATGATTACACCGTGAAGATGAACTCCAGCGTAGATCCGTAGTAGTTTTTAGTTTAGCATATGTAATCACAAATACTTTATAACAAATCCTTGTAATTAGGAAGTCTTCTTTTATGTAATCGTGACGAATCTGTAATAGACTCTTGTAGCCATGATTTAATAAAAAGAACTTTTCTTAAACTTTTCATCTGTTTTTGTGAGTTTGTCTTTTTTGTTGGCGTGCTTAACCGCCTACACTTCTGTGAAGCTGGGTTGGTAGTGAGAGCACCAACCTACGCCTTTGTGAAGATGGGTTGGTAGCGAGTGTACCCACCTGTACCTTGTGTTATCCTACACTTTTTTATGCTTCTACAAAACCCCCTTTAATGTGTTTCGAACTTGAGTCGAGCTCCGGATACATTGAAAAGAAGCATGAAACTTGTTTCTTTGTAGGCAAAATGGCCATAACATCTGCTGCTAGGCTGACGTCATGCTTAGGCTTCACCATTAAATACCTCAAGTCGTCGCTTCCTTAAGTATTGATCATGACTCCTATTTCTTACGAACGTTTATCATGACCTTTTTCTGAACCCACGTCATTTTGAGGGTAAACGAAGCATCTTATCTTCTTTTGTTGACGTGGCACGACTCTGTGAGCAACTACTGGAGCGTGAGGGCTTCTACTGGTATTGCTTATCTTCATACATAGTATTTCTTCAAGAACTTGCCATTGATCGGCATCATGAGTTAGTCACCATTAGATTTGGCCAGTCGGTAAGAGGCGTTGGAATACACACCGTCTCTATAACGAACGGTCCCTCCCACTTGGGTTCGAACTTCCCTGCCGTTTTGTGAGTCATCACCATCGGTCTTCAAATTTTTATGATGAGGTCGTCCACTTGGAACGTTCATTCCTGGACCTTTTTGTTAAAGGTTCCAAAAATACGAGCTTGGTAAAGCTCGATCCTTTTCTGCACTAGTAGGCATTTTTCATCCAATGCCTCTAACTCTTGTAGCCGTCGATGCTGATTGTCTTCGTCAGTCAGCTGGTTGGTGATAGCTACCCGAAAGGACGGGATTTGGATCTCCAGAGGAGCACTGCTTTGCTCTCATAGATATGGGAGAATGGTGTGCTTCCCGTGGGTGTCTGAACAGTCGTACTGTAAGCCCATAGACATTCGCCTAACCTCTTATTCCAATCGTATTTGTTAGAAGAGATAACTTTCTTGAGCAGTTTGACGATGGTTTTGTTGAATGCTTCGGCTAGTCCATTAGCCACTGGATTGTAAGTCGTTGATGCCTCATTTTATATTAGGTTCTTGTCGAAGAATCGATGGAATGCGTGGCTCATGAATTGGGGTACATTTTCGTGGACAGTCCTTCTAGGAACTCTGAAACGGTAAATGACGTGGTATTTGATAAAGATAACCATGTTGGAGGTTTTTACTTCTACCAGTAGTACCGTTTCTGCCCATTTGGAGAAATAGTCAGTGATGACGAGGATAAACTGGTATCCTTTGGAGGAGGACGGGCTGATCGCCCGACGATGTCCATTCTCCATGCCTCAAATAGCCAAGCGGCCACCGTGGGGTGTAGATATTCCAGACGTCGGTGGATGAAGTCAGCACGAAATTGACATGCTCAGTACTTCTTTCTGTAATCTATGGGGTCTGCCAACATGGCGGGCCAATAATAGCCCATGCGACACAACCGGTCTTGTAACTTAGGGCTGGGCTGATCGGCTCCGCAGGTTCCATCATGCACCTCTTGGAGTGCCTCTTGCACTTATGTCTGGGACAAACAATATCGGAGGAATTCATCGTATGAATGACGGTACAATATTTTGGTGGCCGTGTCGTAGAAGAATCATAGTGAGCGTCTCCTGACGGAGGCTGCTTCCTTTGGGTCTTCAGGCAGGATTCCATAGACTACATAGTCTATGAATGGGAATCATCAGTCTCGAATGTCCATGTCAGTGTCTACCTGTACTGAATAGCTTTCACATGTACGTAATACATTCTTCGGACAAACTAGCTTTTGTCGTATTACTGTAATGGCATATTGGGATCCAACGGGGGCAGCCAGAGATGTGGCGAGGCCGGCTAGTACGTCAGCCTCTAAGGTTTGTAGGCACGATACATGTTCTATAAAGAACCCTGTGAATGTGAAGATGATGTCGATCGCTGGCTGGTGGTAGGGGATCAGGTCTTCATTGTCGAACCTCATACTGCCCTTGAACCTGGCTGATGATTAATTTTGATTCTCTATGGGCCTCGATGTAGTCAACCCCAGTTGTTTAGCGAGTTGGAGCCCAATGATGAGGGCGTCATACTCTGCTACATTGTTGGTGCACGACTCCATGAAAGAATACGCACGATTGATGACTAGGCCATTGGAGGTGATGAGGACGATCCCAACTCCTGCGATGGTATCGCGCTTTGGTCCAATTTTTGAAGCACCATTGAAGAACATTCACCAAACCGTGTTGTCTAAGACTGCATTAGACTCTAGAACTTCATTTGGGATATCGTCGTAGAGTTTCGATGTCTCTGGCACAGAGTGTGCTGCCTGGAAATCTGCCAGCGCTTGGCCTTTGACTGCCTTCTGCGGGATAAATACCGTATCATAGGGAGTCAGAAGGATTGCCCACGTGGCTAATCATGAGTTTAATGCCCCTGGGTTGGTCATGAGGACTCTGAAGGGATTGATTCTAGACATAACGTGGATCGTCTGTCCGGTCACATAGTGATGCGTCTTCTAGATAACAAAGAGAAGGGCAAGGTACTCTTTCTCAACAGGATTATACCTATGCTTGGCTCCAATCATGGTTCTGCTAAGATAGTAGATTGCCTATTCGTGGCCTTCACTGCTTTTATTACTAGAAATTAGTATTCTTAAATATTTAAATTATTATGTAGATGATTAATATTTCCCAAGGTATAAATAAATAAATAAATAGGTTCTCTTATAACTTTTTTTATATTTTAGAAAAATTAAAGGTTTATTAGTATGTCTCTGGATTTTTTGGCTTTTAATAACTTAGAATAATAAATAAAAAGAAAAAAAGTAATGAAAGAAAAAAAATAACCACCCACAACTACTGTTCATGAAGGAACAGTAGTCGCTGTTAGCCCGAACCCCAAGAAACTCGCAACATATATATATAGATCGAAGGGGAGGGAGCACAGAAAAACTGAAACCCTAACCCGACCCCCAACTCACCTAGCGGCCACCCACGACCCCGTGCCACCGACGGCCGACCAGAGTCGCGGTGGGCAGTGCAGCCGATGGCAGCACCAGGAGCCGCTGCAACAGGGAGAGGATACTGCACAACAGTGACAGCGAAACCACAATTTTGTAGCGTGATTACGTCATCCACAATCGTTCTTTCCTCGAACTAATTTTTCTGGTACGTTTACAACCTATACGGCTATCTTTCCCTTCAAATAGATTTTTATGAAGCGCGCTAGGTTGTCCAGAAAACTGATGCAAAGATGCCGAAAAACCGTTCAAAAAATAGAACAGTTTTGGGTTGAAAACCCTATATAGGAAGACATTTTCCTATCAATTTATCGACAGTTTTGAGAAACTAAATCAGGATATTTTTAGACAACATATAGGAGATTAAAAATCTAATCCATAGAACCTGATTTCATTAAGTGTGTGAAAAGTAATTCGAGTTCCAAAATCATGAAAAACCCAGTTTTAAAAAATAAGAAATTTTAGAAAATCTCTGAGATGGCATGCAACCCGACAAACCGGGCGACGTGGTCGCACACTATATACATCGAAAGATGCGTATGGATGTTGCCGACGTGTGGGAACTGACGAAATTCGATTTTGCTGCCTGTGCGCGACGAAATCAGTACGTATTCGTCGATATACCCACATATCGATCTTTTACGAACTTGGCCCTAACTTCATGTACGTTCATTGTATCGAGACAAAACTTGTGCCAGCAGAACCGAATCAAAATTATGGTCCTGTGTGCTAAGTTTGGTATGATTCTGAGAAGGTCGACCGAAATGCCTATTTGACGGGCCCGTGACCCGATCCAACAGGCAAAATTGTACACGGCCCGTCGAAATCCAACTTTGGACATGCGGTTGGGTTCATATCGTCAAACCAGACCTGTAGACATAGTTTGATGACTTTATAGACCATAGATACTGGCACGCATTTCGGTACAAAATGGGTCCAACGGCGGACATCGTTTTGACCCAAAATTACTATTTTACCCCTATTCTAAAATTGGTCTTTTGGATAGGCGATTCATAACATATCTTTTATACTAAGAACATTTTTGATGTTTGTTTCAAAATCCGGAGTCGTTCGTGGATTGTGACTTTCTTTTACTAACGCTTGTGATTGTTGGACTTATCATTCTCGCACCACATACAAGATACCTTGCCACCTTACTTTTTGATTTACTTATTCTTATTTTTAGTTATTTATATTCAGCATTACATACCTGTTGTTAGTATTGTATCACTGTTCGTCCATGTCACACTTGGGTGCAAGCGACTCTATCGGTCGTTTTTATTACTTTTATTTCTTTCTCTTGCATAGACTTAGCCTACTAACCACCCATTAATGATGAGGTATTGGCATATCTCATATGGCCTCGACACCTATTTTATTACGTATTATGAGTCACATGTAGGACACGTACTCGTGTAGTTGGCCGGCCACCGATACGTATGAGGCGTGCGACGGTTAGGAGTAACTGCTAATAGAATTGCATGCTAGTATATTTGACAGTTACTAGAGGTTCCTAGGAGTCATGGATATGACCTTACTAGGCATTGGGTGGGTAGAATAGTTCCTTAACGTATGGGCCACGCATGCACTTTCCTATTCCTGATCCTACTGGCCTCTGACACTCGATGAATGTTATGCTTTGAGGTCCCTAGTATCCTGTTGGGACCATACCTTTATTTCCTGTACCTGTAGCCAGAGTGCCCATATGTCGAAGGTTTATTCTTAAGTGCATTATCACCGTAGAACTGGTAGGCACCCTATTGCATACATCCCTTTTACTCTTTATTATATATCACAGTTTATATGGCATGGTATTTTCTTGTATCTTGTTAAGTCACTCTGTGGACCTAGTTATTTCTCCAGGTGTGTGCTTTTCATAATGCTTCGCAGGTGCTCTAGCCTAGATTGTGGTCTTCCCTTTCCTTCGAAGATGATTGCTCCTGGTTCATCTTGCCATCTTTATCGATCAATTCCTTGTATATTTTTCTCATTTAAATTAGTTGGTAGTGGATTTGTCTCTGCCCAACTACATGTACAAATAATAAATCCATAGCGATTATATTATTCTTTATTTCTATGGATGAGATTTAGTTATCATGATTTACTGTATTTTACAGCTTATGTATATATACGGGGATTCCACATATTGGTGTATACTCGTATGTATGTAGCTGGCATGTCTAAAACTTAGTCCTAAGTATTTTGGGACTGGGGCGTTATATATTTTTGTGGTGGCCAATACAAGTCGAGTTAGCCGTTTCGGTTATGTTATCGTATCGACCGGGCCTACATATAGGACTAGAATCTAGGTATCTCATCCACACACTTGACCTCCTTCCTTGAATTCATTTCGAACTCTCGTCTGTCTACCTTGATTTTCTTCTGTTTGATTCCTTTCCACTGTAAATCATATCTTTTCCCTTTGTGCTTGATAGAGAGGTTAGGAATATGACTCATACTAGTTATACATATTATATTGATCAATCACACTATTAATTGAGTCTTATAATTTGGGTAGTATGCCTCACGGCCTATCACCCCGTTTCCTTATAACCCATAAATGAAGTATAACAGGGTGGCACTGAATATATGCTAGTATAGAAAGATATGTTTACCTAGAATATAGAGTTTTAGTAGTCAACACCCCATTGGTCAACCAAGGCCTGGTACAAGAGACAGTCGGACGACTGTATAAGCAGGAACACTGGATAAGACTTAGACCCTTATGAAACTTGAACTATTTATAACTGCTTTCATCATTATCCCCCTGTAAAACCCCTAATTTTCTACTATTTTTTTATTAAATTTGGTACCGATTTAAAATTTTGTATTGTACGTCGCGTAGTCGTATTGTACGTCGCACATAAAATTTTAATTTTTCGTAGTTTCTCGTCGGGTGCGAATATGTGCGAGCGTACATATTTTAGAAAAATATTTTTCTCTATTTTATTATATACACTTTCAAAATAGTATATAAATATTCTTGCCATAAAAAGCCTTTTTGTTTCTAAAAGTTATTAATAATAAATAATATTTTTGTATACTAGAAAAGCCTAATTATGTAAAGAATATTTTGCATACATATATTTCGTAATTATTTATTGGTCTATTTTAAATAAAAATATAATTTTCGAGATTTATTAATATTAATATTTTATTATTCGAAAAGATATTTAAAAATATTTATTATTTTCGAAATTATTATTATTGGTATTTTGAAAAATATATTTGAAAGTTATTGTGGCCATTTAAATCTTGATTTAATTTTTGAGATTATTTAAATAGATTAAATTAGTAACTATATTTGAAATTTGATTTATTTGAATTGATTTTAAACTAGAGGATATGATTTAAAAATTTGATTTGTATTTGGAACTGGGTTTTGATTTAAATTGGATTGTACTTAGATTGGATTTGATTTTAAATTAAATATCTAAATTGGGTTTTAAATATCCTAATCCTTATCTAATTGGGAATTCCCACGTCCTATAAATAGGCAGGTACTCCTCCAATTCATTATTGTTCCACAAATATTTCCACAACATGGACGTGCCTCGTGTCGGTGTCCATCCCTTCCATGTCAGCCGTGACGGCCTCGGGTCTGACCCCGGGTGTTATTCCAATATCTTATTCCATGTTTATACAAATACATTTATCTTCTTTCCCACATCGTCAAATATCTAACCCTAGTCTACTGTCGCCTGACGTCCGTCATCTTCCCTTCCCGTCAACTCCACAGCATCCACCAACTAGGGCAGCCGTCGACCACTCTTCTTCTCGACCACCAAGTCACCACCGCGGTCTGATCCCCAGAACCATCGCCCCCACCATCGACAACACCATCACCATCGACAACACCGACGCACAACCACCAGCCAACACCAACATAACCCGATCCCCTGCCCTCTCCGACTTCACCATTCACCAGCACCACCACCATCGACCACATCGTCACACCGCCACCACGACCAGCCAACGACTGCCACCGTTCCCAAAATTCGACAAGGGGAAAATAAATAATACCCTAATCACTCACCTCCGCCGGTGGACGGCGAGCCACGGCCGCCGGCTCCAGCGCGCCACCGCCAGGACGCGTCCTCCGCCGAGCGCCCCTCCACGTTGAACCCTCCGCCCTTCCCGAGCTTTCCCACCGACTAGCCCCGCTTCAACCGCCTCCCTGCTTTCCCCTTCTTCCTCCGCCTCTCCGGCTAGATCTACCCCCAGAGCCGACCGCGTCCGCCCCCTTGCTTCCCAGCCCGTCCGCCGACCTCCTCCGGTCCGCGCCCACCGCACGCGCCGGAGCAGCACCTCTCCCGCTCTCCGTACTTCTCCGTCGAACCCTAAACCTCTCTCCGCTGCGCACGTGCAGCTCCCGACCGCCGACTAAAACCCTGTCCGCCGTTACCTCTCGGCCGCTCCGTCGTTTGCCACCCTTCGCCGTCCCAATCTGTCCACAGCTCCTCCGATCGCCCGGCGAGCCGCCCTCTCTTCCTCCCTCGATCTCCTCTCCGCCGAACTCTCTCTCTCACTCCTCTTTCTCTCAGTCTTCTCTTCCTCTCGAAAACTTCTCTCTCTCCTCTCTCTCTTTTTGATTTTATTTTGACTTCTTTTTTTTTTTGTACATTGCTTTGGTTTTAACGTGAGCTCCTCGGGAAGAGAAGAGCAAACTGTGCTGCTGTCTTTTTTTTGCTTTCTTTTTTTGTTGTTGTTGTTTTGTTTTTTTTCTTTCTTTCCTTGTTGTTTCTTCCTTTAGTTCAATTATGTTTCTTTGTGTTCCCGAGAAGAAACACAAACAGTCAGATATTTCAACGATATTAGTATTATTATTATTCTCTATCATTATCATTATATTTATATTTTGTGCTGTTGTCAATTAGTAATTATTACTATTATTATTATTATTATTATTATTATTATTATTATTTTATTTTCATTTGTTAGGAATAGTTATTATTGTTATTCTTAATTATTATGATGATTTTGTTGTTGTTGATTATAAATATTTCTAACTATTTTAAAAAGGTAGTTTTTACCAAAAATATCGTACTTGACAAAAATAAAAATAAAATAAAAATCTAGTTATATCCCTGAACTAATTTTTTTGAGTTACTTATCTAAAAATATTTTTTGGCTCATAAAAATATTTTATTGCATATTTTCTATTTAAATAAGAAATAGTTTTCGACTTATAAATTATAATGTAGCCTAAAAATGAGTTTTATTTAAATACCTATATATTTTTGGGATAATAAAAGTATTTTTTCGAGAATTATAAATAGTTTTCTAAAAATTGTATATTTATTATTGCCTATTTTCTTCGAATTCCTCCTTTCCATAACCAATCCCATTGTTTCTATTCTTTCGTCAATTTCGTACTACCATGTGTCCACCCTAACTAATTCAACCGTCCTTGACCCAATGAAACTGTCCGTGTTACCACCCGAGGTCACCTTGCATAGTTGTCGCACCGAAGTTACAGTTCGTGCCACTGTGATTATCGCAGCACACCAGGCGTCCTACCAGGCAAGACACCTTGCCATTTGTTGTTTACTTATTTTAGCTCATATTACATGCATTATTTATTTTCATTATACAAAATAAACTGTGATACATGGAATAACCTGTTAGAACTTACTGTTCATTGATATTTCCTGCTATGTATTATTTTTCTCATATCAAACCTAGATTTAAGGGACCACCTTTGTGTGTTGCATTCATGGCCTTGACACGTTGTAACACGAAGTTGTGTGTCACATGTAGGACACAGAAGTGCGTGATTGGCTGGCCACCAGTACGTACAAGCCGTACGATAGGAATAACCGCTAATAGAGGTTGCATGTTGGTTTGACTTAGCGGTTATAGTGGTTTATGTTGTAGATACAACATAGTAGGCATTGGGCGGGGAGGACAATTCCTTAGCGTATGGGCTTCGATGCACTTTCCCTTTTGTAACCCGTGAGCTCCGCCGGAGACGCGGGTCAGATTACCCATGATTACTGACGGCCACTGGCGATTCTGCGGAACGTCATGCTCTTACTGATGGGGCCTCTGGTGCCCAAGGGGGACTACGCCGATCCTATTCAGCCAGGGCCCATGCATAGGAAGGATTGTTCTTAACTACATTTCACTTAGAACGGTAGGCTACCTTTATCCGTTAGGTACGAGTACTTTTGGTTTTGGTACTTGTATCTGACCGTGGCTTGGAACAATAACTTGTCGCAGATTAGTTTGTCATATCTTGTCCTTGTTTGGTTGTAGGTGTGACTTACTACTTCGATGAGAAGGTATTGAACCTTATTGGGGTCCGGATACCATATTGGATTCATAGCATGGAAAGATACGTCGCCGTGAATTAGTTTACCATCTCATGTCCTTGTTTGGTTGGGGGGATGGTACGCTCGTTCAGTAGGTGCGTATTGGAACATGTTATAATTCGATTTACTTATTTATTTGAGCAATATTTATTCAGTTTATATGGCATGATATTATGTGTCTTGTTACGTCCCTCTGAGGACCTGGTTATCTCCCCAGGTGTGTGCTATTGTCTTTCGCAGGTACTTTAGCTCTAGCCGTATTCATTATCGTATCTTCGAGGATGATTGCATTTGGATCGTCTTCGCTTCGCTCGCCAAAATCATTCTTTTGTACATCATGTATTTTTTCTTTACTTGTTGGTAGTGGATTTGTCTCCGTCCAACATATTGTATCAAGACAGTTCATTATCATTTTATGATATCTTTTATTTATTTTGTGTGGATGAGATTAGTTGTGGTTCTACTGCATTTTACAGCTTATGTATTCGTACGAGGTTTCCATATATTGGAGTGTACTTCGTATGAATACAGCTGGCATGTCTACGTTCCTAGTCCTACGTATTTTGGGACTGGGGCGTTACATGTTTTTGTGGTGGCCCATGCAGGTCAAGATAAATTGTTTGGTTACTTTACCGTACCAAGCAAGCCTGCGTATAGGATTAGAAGTCTAGGATCTCATCCACATACTTGACCTCTTTCCTTGATTTTATCTACCGTTTGACTCATCAATTGCGTCTTGCTTGCTTCCTTCCATCCCTATTCTATTCTTCCCTTCGTGCTTGCTAGAGATTGACCCTAGTTAATTGTCCAAAAACACCATTAGTTTAATTCTTTAAGTTGGATAGAATACCTTATGAACTAGCAACCCCTTTGACCTAGTGACCTATATTAGCAAGCTTATTTAGATCCTAGAATCTAGAGGACCTAACCCGTCTAGCCAACCAAGGACTGGGACAAGAAGTCTATAGGACGACTGTATGACTTAGAATCATTCTACCTTCTTTAAATCTTAATCTCTCGTACCTATGTATTTATCGTTTTGACTAATGATGCTAATGTAGCCTAGTTTTTGCAAGCTTATTCTTTATCGAGTTTGTTCATGACATATGCTATTGAGTACTCACTAGCCTATTGTCTAATCAGAACTGGTGCATGATGGTCTGATCAACCGAGTGCACCTTGGTTCGCTTTTGTCTATTACTCTACGTGGATGGGGACATAATTAAACTTGGCCCTTACAATCCCATCCACGACTGCCTTGACAATTCTTTGAAGTTATTCGATCATCTTTGAATCACGTACTCGTATTCGATAACGCCTCCTTCGAACTCTATATGGCTTTCGCCTTCACCTATTTTAGAAGGACGAAAGCGTCATACTAGAACTTCTTCTAACCTTTCCATCGGCTATGACCATTTTCACTCAATGTTGCTATATCTTCACCCTAAACCACTCGTCCTTTTCTTGGCCCTATATTCGCTATCATGAACCTTCCAAGTCACTTGATTTAGGCATGAACCTAATCAGTCTCTTATCCGTGCCTTAACTCGCGACCCACGTGACCATACCGTATTATCTTTCAATGAACTAGATCGTGATTCCTTACGACGTGATTTTGTTAAAACATTGTCTTCGTTGGATCCCCATTGATACCCCCTTGTGTCCTCTCACCCCCTTACGAATTCTTAATTTCGAGGACGAAATTCTTTTAAGTTGGGTAGGATGTAAAACCCCTAATTTTCTACTATTTTTTTATTAAATTTGGTACCGATTTAAAATTTTGTATTGTACGTCGCGTAGTCGTATTGTACGTCGCACAAAAAATTTTAATTTTTCGTAGTTGCTCGTCGGGTGCGAATATGTGTGAGCATACATATTTTAGAAAAATATTTTTCTCTATTTTATTATATACACTTTCAAAATAGTATATAAATATTCTTGCCATAAAAAGCCTTTTTGTTTCTAAAAGTTATTAATAATAAATAATATTTTTGTATACTAGAAAAGCCTAATTATGTAAAGAATATTTTGCATACATATATTTCGTAATTATTTATTGGTCTATTTTAAATAAAAATATAATTTTCGAGATTTATTAATATTAATATTTTATTATTCGAAAAGATATTTAAAAATATTTATTATTTTCAAAATTATTATTATTGGTATTTTGAAAAATATATTTGAAAGTTATTGTGGCCATTTAAATCTTGATTTAATTTTTGAGATTATTTAAATAGATTAAATTAGTAACTATATTTGAAATTTGATTTATTTGAATTGATTTTAAACTAGAGGATATGATTTAAAAATTTGATTTGTATTTGGAATTGGGTTTTGATTTAAATTGGACTGTATTTAGATTGGATTTGATTTTAAATTAAATATCTAAATTGGGTTTTAAATATCCTAATCCTTATCTAATTGGGAATTCCCACGTCCTATAAATAGGCAGGTACTCCTCCAATTCATTATTGTTCCACAACATGTACGTGCCTCGTGTCGGTGTCCATCCCTTCTGTGTCAGCCGTGACGGCCTCGGGTCCGACACCGGGTGTCATTCCAATATCTTATTCCATGTTTATACAAATACATTTATCTCCTTCCCCACATCGTCAAATATCTAACCCTAGTCTACTGTCGCCTGACGTCCGTCATCTTCCCTTCCCGTCAACTCCACAACATCCACCAACTAGGGCAGCCGTCGACCACTCTTCTTCTCGACCACCAAATCACCACCACGGTCTGATCCCCCAGAACCATCGCCCACCACCATCGACAACACCATCACCAACGACAACACCGACGCACAACCACCAGCCAACACCAACATAACCCGATCCCCTGCCCTCTCCGACTTCACCGTTCACCAGCACCACCACCATCGACCACATCGTCACCCCGCCACCACGACCAGCCAACGACTGCCACCGTTCCCAAAATCTGACAAGGGGAAAATAAATAAAACCCTAATCACTCACCTCCGCCGGTGGACGGCGAGCCACGGCCGCCTGCTCCAGCGCGCCACCGCCAGGACGCGTCCTCCGCCGAGCGCCCCTCCGCGTCGAACCCTCCGCCCTTCCTGAGCTTCCCCGCCGACTAGCCCCGCTTCCACCGCCTCCCTGCTTTCCCCTCCTTCCTCCGCCTCTCTGGCTAGATCTACCCCCAGAGCCGACCGCGTCTACCCCCTTGCTTCCCAGCCCGTCCGCCGACCTCCTCCGGTCCGCGCCCACCGCACGCCCCGGAGCAGCACCTCTCCCGCTCTCCGTACTTCTCCGCCGAACCCTAAACCTCTCTCCGTCGCGCACGCGCAGCTCCCGACCGCCGACTAAAACCCTGTCCGCCGTTCCCTCTCGGCCGCTCCGCCGTTTGCCACCCTTCGCCGTCCCGATCTGTCCACAGCTCTTCCGATCGCCCGGCGAGCCGCCCTCTCTTCCTCCTTCGATCTCCTCTCTGCCGAACTCTCTCTCTCACTCCTCTTTCTCTCAGTCTTCTCTCCCTCTCGAAAACTTCTCTCTCTCCTCTCTCTTTTTTATTTTATTTTGACTTCTCTTTTTTTTGTACATTGCTTTGGTTTTAACGTGAGCTCCTCGGGAAGAGAAGAGCAAATTGTGCTGCTGCCTTTTTTTTGCTTTCTTTTTTTTGTTGTTGTTGTTTTTGTTTTTTTTCTTTCTTTTTTTGTTGCTTCTTCCTTTAGTTCGATTATGTTTCTTTGTGTTCCCGAGAAGAAACACAAACAGTCAGATATTTCAACGATATTAGTATTATTATTATTCTCTATCATTATCATTATATTTATATTTTGTGCTGTTGTCAATTAGTAATTATTATTATTATTATTATTATTATTATTATTATTATTATTTTATTTTCATTTGTTAAGAATAGTTATTATTGTTATTCTTAATTATTATGATAATTTTGTTGTTGTTGATTGTAAATATTTCTAACTATTTTAAAAAGGTAGTTTTTACCAAAAATATCGTACTTGACAAAAATAAAAATAAAATGAAAATCTAGTTATATCCCTAAACTGATTTTTTCGAGTTACTTATCTAAAAATATTTTTTGGCTCATAAAAATATTTTATTACATATTTTCTATTTAAATAAGAAATAGTTTTCGACTTATAAATTATAATGTAGCCTAAAAATGAGTTTTATTTAACTACCTATATATTTTTGGGATAATAAAAGTATTTTTTCAAGAATTATAAATAGTTTTCTAAAAATCGTATATTTATTATTGCCTATTTTCTTCGAATTCCTCCCTTCCATAACCAATCCCATTGTTTCTATTCTTTCGCCAATTTCGTACTACCATGTGTCCACCCTAACTAATTCAACCGTCCTAGACCCAATGAAACTGTCCGTGTCACCACCCGAGGTCTCCTTGCATAGTTGTCGTACCGAAATTGCAGTTCGTGCCACCGTGATTATCGCAGCACACCAGGCGTCCTACCAGGCAAGACACCTTGCCATTTGCTGTTTACTTATTTTAGCTCATATTACATGCATTATTTATTTTCATTATGCAAAATAAACTATGATACATGGCATAACCTGTTAGAACTTACTGTTCATTGATATTTTCTGCTATGTATTATTTTTCTTACATTAAACCTAGATTTAAGGGACCACCTTTGTGTGTTGCATTCATGGCCTTGACAGGTTGTAACACGAAGTTGGGTGTCGCATGTAGGACACGGAAGTACGTGATTGGCTGGCCACCAGTACGTACAAGCCGTACGATAGGAATAACCGCTTATAGAGGTTGCATGTTAGTTTGACTTAGCGGTTATAGTGGTTTATGTTGTGGATACAACATAGTAGGCATTGGGCGGGGAGGACAATTCCTTAGCGTATGGGCTTCGATGCACTTTCCTTTTGTAACCCGTGAGCTCCGCCGGAGACGCGGGTCAGATTACCCACGATTACTGACGGCTACTGGCGATTCTGCGGAACGTCATGCTCTTACTGTTGGGGCCTCTGGTGCCCAAGGAGGACTACGCCGATCCGATTCAGACAGGGCCCATGCGTAGGAAGGATTGTTCTTAACTACATTTCACTTAGAAGGGTAGGCTACCTTTATCCGTTAGGTACGAGTACTTTTGGTTTTGGTACTTGTATCTAACCGTGGCATGGAACAATAACTTGTCGCGGATTAGTTCGTCACATCTCGTCCTTGTTTGGTTGTAGGTGTGACTTACTACTTCGATGAGAAGGTATTGAACCTTATTGGGGTCCGGATACCATATTGGATTCATAGCATGGAAAGATACGTCGCCGTGAATTAGTTTACCATCTCTTGTCCTTGTTTGGTTGGGGGGATGGTACGCTCGTTCAGTAGGTGCGTATTGGAACATGTTATAATTCGATTTACTTATTTATTTGAGCAATATTTATTCAGTTTATATGGCATGATATTATGTGTCTTGTTACGTCCCTCTAAGGACCTGGTTATCTCCCCAGGTGTGTGCTATTATCTTTCGCAGGTGCTTTAGCTCTAGCCGTGTTCATTGTCGTGTCTTCGAGGATGATTGCATTTGGATCATCTTTGCTTCGCTCGCCAAAATCATTCTTTTGTACATCATGTATTTTTCTTTTACTTGTTGGTAGTGGATTTGTCTTCGCCCAACATATTGTATCAAGACAGTTCATTATCATTTTATGATATCTTTTATTTATTTTGTGTGGATGAGATTAGTTGTGGTTCTACTGCATTTTACAGCTTATGTATTCGTACGAGGTTTCCATATATTGGAATGTACTTCGTATGAATACAGCTGGCATGTCTACGTTCCTAGTCCTACATATTTTGGGACTGGAGCGTTACACCCCCATACTTATACTTTGCACTACCATGAATGATGTCGTTATTTATAGCCTAGTTTTACAAGCTTATCCTTTATCAAGCTTGTTCAGGGCATATGTATACTGGGGACGCCCACTAACATATTGTCTAATCAGAATCAGTGTATTAGGGTCTGATCAACCTTGGTGCACTTGGTTTTCTCTTCATATGATTATCCCACGTGGAGTGAGATATAGATGTCTTAAGGATCTCATCCGCACTACCTTAACCATTTCCTCTGAATTAGTTAATCGCCCTTGGAAACCCGTATTCGCATTTGATTCCCTCTCCCTTGAACTCCTAATTGTTTGTCGTTGTTACTTATTACAGAAAACAAATGCTCATGTTTAAGAGAAGATAGGTACATAATGTTTCCCTTGGTTCACCATACCACTTCTGGCCATGAAAGGATATACATATACAAGTATAGCAACCATCGACCAAGCCATATGACTACAATCTTGCTTGAGTTACTCGTCCTCCCTTTGACCCTAAACCTGCTATCGTGACCTTCTAGTCATTTGGAATTGAGAATGATTTGAACCGTACCCCCGCTCAGGACACCAACCCAGGAGACTATCCACCCCTATAAAACCAATTATTATGAGTTTCTAATTATTTTCTCTTGACTTTGTGTAACTAGCAACCCTTATGCCTTAAACCCAACCCTTATTCGACCAAGCCCCACAGTTCAGACTAAAGATGAATAGACAAAAGTAAGGATAATCATTTACCATGACTATGGCAGACACACATCCCATGATTGGAGTCCAACATATATATTATCCTAGTTATGCATAATTTGTTATTAAGACCTGACTTAGCATTAGAATACCACAATCACTAGCTTAGCCAATACCATAGCATAATACCCTGTCATATTATGATCTAGCAGTTATCAACAACAATGCATGAGCACTACATTCGATGCCACTAGAACCCTTGTGACTATAGTCCTGCAGGCTTGACACAAATAGAAATTTATGACTTGGTCGTCAATGGTCTTCATATGATATGCCATAGAGTTCGTTGCCCTCAACGATAACACTCGTTTACTATAGACGAGTGGATCATTCTATTATATTGACTCATGTATCGTGGTACGCAATCATTTCCATTATTAAAAATTGGGTTACGATCCTCAAAATTGATTCATAACTACCGCATCACATTATCGATCACATCGTGACTTATTATTACCAAAGGTCAAGGTACGATGTCACGACTCAAATATTCCTAACCTCATTATTTCTAAAACCATGTCCTAGTCTCTAGAGTGAATAGTTGTAAGCCATTCATCATTTTATGAATTATCGGATCACCGATTGATTGAGGTTAATTGGTTCCCACTTGGATGATAAAATAGTGACTCATGAACTTCCACTCTATATTTTAGATCATTTGGTGTCACCGACTGTGACGTTAATATTCGGAGCACGAGACCAGTTGTTTCATTTCAATAAATTTTACATACAAGACGTAGACTACTCCACCTTCATGTAGACATATCATGTCCTACTAAAACACATCCCCTTGTACTCCATTTTTATGATAAGACATTCAGGTCAAAACGGCTAATGATAACCCTTACCATAATACCGATATACTTCCCGACTCCAATTAGAGACTCAACCTAGACTCAAATCTTCTGATCCAATATGTGGTTGTGATCTACTCGAAGCCCTCTACATATATGCCCCTATTATGCCACTCAATTGAGTCTTCTTGTGCTACTTAAATATAAAAGTCACAGAAGGCGTATTTTCGAGCTTTAGGAACCTGGTTGACCAACCCGGCTGAAATTTAGCCCGACTACTTGACTTGGAACCTATATAAGGTTACCCTAACCTACTAGGAATAGCACAGATTGATTCCATAACATCTCGTCTAGGCAATAGTAGATTAAAGCCTATGACTCTTTCAATCCAAGATCGATGTCCAATTTGGGAATCCATTAAGACCCAGTAAACCCATTCTTGCACATCGTCATATTTGGGCTATAAAAACCAAACATGATGAACTAGATTCTTACACCTATTTTGTAGTCCACATCTCTTGGTCTACAAATTCTCCTTCCATAAATTTTGTAACCACATCTCTTGAAGCCTATGTTATGAGATGAATGGAATCGTGCTATACCAACTTGTTTTTGGTTATGCTTGACTAGGACCTTCCTACTGTCTTGATGAAACTTAATTAATACATGAATAATGTTAAATAAGTAATACTTAAGCTTCACATAGAGCCCATGATACGACAAGTAGTACCTCTTAACATCAAGCACCTTCTTGAAATTTACCATCTTAGAAGTCCTATTACTATACTTCCTATATTTAACTAGTTCTTGTGGGTTAGATAAAACCA
>JANAVB010002587.1:17500-25000 GCA_029216955.1 Iris pallida
CCACGTGCTCGGTGGAGAACACTGTGGATAACATGCTAATTTCTAGTCAACCTTCTTTGGCTAAACAAGTGGGACCCGGTCAACTCAATTTAGATAAACACGTGAGTTCTCCCACTAATAATATTATGCATGGTATAAACACACAGCACGTCACTAGCTCTCTGAATGCACTCTCTCACGCTGGAAAAACACACGTTTTGGTTGCTCCATTGAACTGTAACAAGCCTCCTGCGGGTTCAGGAGTGTCAACACAGGCCCAAGCTGGGGCTGGCCAAATTTCTAAAACCTCGTATGCCAATATTGTGAGACCAGACCGTAGCAGAGATACGTGGGATATAATTCAGGATGTTCATCTAAAACACTCCACGGACACGAGTACGGAAACTGTTAGGGGGGAAGGCCAAGTGGTTGATATTCATTTTACGTCACAGGAAGGTTTGGCTCTCTCTTCTCCCTTTCAGCACACGATTATTTTCAAATTCACGTCAGGCTGCCCGAAAATCTCTCGGGTTCAAGAACTGGTTTCACGTTGGGGCCTGTCCGGGTGTTATACGGTCGCCCCGATGGATGCTAGACACATCGTCCTGCATCTGTCTAACGAAGAGGATCACACCAAGGTGTGGACTAAAAATCTGAGTAGAATTGAGAGCTATCCGGTTAAAATACTCAAATGGTCGTCGGATTTCGATTGTAATGAGGAGTCATCTATTGCATCGGTTTGGGTGACACTTCCGAACCCCCCTCTCGAATTTTTTGTTCCCTCGGCTATCAAAAGGATTGCTAATTCTTTTGGTAAATTCTTGACATTAGCCGATGAAACTAGACAATTCACGAAAGCTAATTATGTGAAAGTTTGTATGGAATTGGACATTTCACAAGAGCTCCCAAACACTCTGAATGTTACCATAGGTCACAAAGTTTACAATCAGTCTGTCATCTATGATAATAATGTGTTATATTGTAAACATTGCCGCCTACGTGGGCACAACATTAAATATTGTTTTAAAGCAAACCCGGATCTCCGAAGAAGAAATCAACATAAGCAAGACTCAATTACTGACATGCGTGAAAAGGGTACTCCTCTCCCTAAGACGGGGCCAAAGCATCCTGAGTCTATACTTGGCAGGCCGAACCAACATACGTACATACAATCCCCGGCGGAATCGAGTAGCAACACTAATCAGTTCGAATCGATCGAGAACGCAAAAAGGGCTAATCAAGGTAAAATGACCGAAACTTCGTCCATTAAGGTTTCTAATAAGTTTGACTCTCTTACGACAGACGATATTGAAACTGCTATTCTCATTGAGGACGGTGACAACGGAAAGGATAGCGACAGGTTTGGTAAGGACAAGGATCAATCCTCGACAGCGGAATACCATGAAATCAATTCGGCTGATGCGAACGTGGAAGCCCTCACTTCGGCACGGTCTCTGGGTTCGATAGGGGCGGGGGAGGACCCGGAAAATGCTGTTCCGAACAGTGATAACTTGCAACAGGAACTTGGCAGGACTGCACGTGTGGGCAGAGACGGGAAATCTGTTGGAGGCGGGGGTCTTAATTTATTCATCACAGAGGCAGCTCAGACATGCTCCCTTGAGTCAGGGGAGGACATGGATGAGTCTGCCCCTCTGGTGGACGGTTCTGTGACTAATTCTGGGTCCATTAACGTGCAGGAACAGAAGGAAACTGGCGGGGATCAAGAGAGCCTGGCGGGTGATGATGAAGACCAGACAGATGCACATGTGGGGGCGGATGACTCATCTGAATCATCCTTCGTCCAGGAAATTGACTCAAGAAGTATCAATGATGAGGTGGCCTTCATGCGGGATTCCCTTCTTGGCTCGCGGTCTCCGGAACCGGGCGAAGAACGGAATGAGGCAGTAGAAATGATTAAAGCTTTCAAACGCAAGAGCAACAAACAGATAGAGGCTGAGTCGACGGCTGCTAAAACTAGGAAAGGGAACAACAAAAACAGAGCTGAGAAAGGAATCGCGGGGAGAGCGAAAGACAAAGCTATGCTGGATGGGGCGCAGGACATCAATCGGGGCATAGAGGCGCGACAAACAGATTTGTATCCAGATCAAATCCCGGCTGGATTCGAGACGGATGTTCACGTGCAGAACTTACAAGACATAGATCAAAGGGAGTCTCATCGGGAGGCGACTAGCTTTTCTCATGACAGCGCCCGGGGGCGGACTGCTGCGTTGCGGTCATATGATGAGCTGCGGGACGGGAAACAAAGTGCTCCGGTAGCAGGCCAACATGCCAAGAATCAGAAGGACATTTTGGGAAACCGGAAAAAGTATGGTAAGGCTATTAAAACTGCTGCTACTCCAGCAGGTTCAAAGAAGACCGATGCCCCTACTGCTTCTATTCAAAGACAGCCTAGGCGTTCCTCTGATGCCACAAATCAAGCCAGTGATCCCCTTAATGTCTAAAACCATCATTTGGAACGTTAGGGGGATCCGGAACTCTCAGACCAGGACCTATCTCAACAATATTAACCGTAAGTACTCTCCTAACCTTATAGCCATCCTGGAACCGAAAATCGACGGGGATAATCTCCCTTCTCTTGCTGCGGAGCTCCATATGCCTCACTTCTTCCATGGCGGGGACGACAACAAGTTTATTTGGTTAATGTGGAATGACAACATCAGTCTGAAAGTGGTAGAGACACACCAACAATTCATTACCTGCGGAATCAAACAGTTCGACCCCAAAACGGAGATAGCTTTCACGGTGGTTTATGCGAGCTGTGTTGCGCGGACGAGACGGGTTCTCTGGCGGGCTTTATCTTCGTTCCACAACAACTGTCAAATTCCGTGGATCGTTGGCGGTGATTTCAACGTTGTCACCTCGGCGGCGGAAAAATCGGGCCCGGGCTCCATCAACGGTAACGCTGTGTCCGAATTCAATAATTTCATTTCCGATAATGGCTTAGTGGATGCAGGTTATTATGGATCGATGTACACATGGTGCAACGGGCTCATCAACAATCCTAACACTTGGGAGAGGCTCGACCGCATTCTTTATGACACCAACTTCCTCCTCAACTGTAATCCCATCTCGGTAACTCACTTAACCCGTTTACACTCTGATCACTCTCCTCTTCTTATTGGCCCCACAGATTCCAATCATATTCCGGCGCCGTTTCGCTTCCACCGAATGTGGTCTTCTCATCCGACTTTTACGGAGTTGGTCCAATCTAGTTGGAATGCTCCATGTCTTGGCCCTCCTCTCGTGGTGCTCCACAATAAACTCAAAAGATTGCGCAATTCTCTTCGAGACTGGAACTGGAATGTTTTCGGAGACTTGCGTAAACAAAAGCGGGAGTTGCTTGAAGAAGTGGCAGCCATTGAAGAGAACCTTCAGCTGCGATGGTGTGATATTCAAGGGGAGGCTCTTCAAAACGCTAAGAAGAAACTCTATTCGGTCATCACTATGGAAGAACAGCTCTTGATGGACCAAGCTAGGATAAACTGGATCACGGAGGGGGACCGGAACTCTTCCTTCTTCCACGCCGTTATCAAAGAAAGGGCCACTAGCAACAAAATTCGGATGTTCAAACAGGATGGGTCGGAGATGGAGGATCATGTCATTCTTGATCAAGCTATCTCCCACTTTTCAGACTTCTTTGGTTACGTTCCTGCGCTACCCGCCGACCCGCTTCTCGAGAACATCCCGTCTCTTATTTCCGAGTCCAAAAATCTCGAACTGTGTGCTATCCCTTCGGAGGAGGAAGTGGAACAGGCGGTCAAGTCTCTCAATCCGCAAAGCGCGCCCGGGCCGGACGGGTTTACAGGATACTTCTATTCTAGTTGTTGGGGCATTATTAAATCCGACGTCACGGCGGCTATCACGGATTTCTTTCTTGGCATCCATCTTCCCAAAGGTATATCTTCGGCCACCCTCGTCCTTATTCCTAAAACTAATAAACCTTTAAGTTGTCAGGATTTTAGACCGATAAGCTTGAGCAACTTCTCCCACAAAATAATTTCCAAAATTCTGGCGGAGCGGTTGTCTTCGGTTCTCCCTTCCATTATTTCTAGAGAGCAATCGGGCTTTGTCAAAGGTAGAAGTATACATGAAAACATTAGTTTGGCGCATGAGATTATTCAGACGATCGACAACGAGGTTATTGGGGGTAATGTGGCGATCAAACTCGACATGTCTAAAGCTTACGATAGAGTTAATTGGTCCTTCCTCTTGCGGGTTCTCGCCCGCTTTGGTTTCTGCGACACGTGGATCAACCTCATTTATAGGGTCATCTCCAACTGCTGGTACTCTATATCTATCAACCGTAAGACGGGCGGTTACTTTCGTTCTTTCAGAGGGCTGCGCCAGGGGGACCCCATCTCTCCGGCCCTATTTATTATAGCTCATGATGCGCTCAGCCGCAAAATATCCAATCTCTGCCTCCATGGCCATCTCAAACTTTGCACAGGTAGAATCAATAGCCTTCCTATATCTCATCTTTTTTATGCGGACGATAGTCTCATTTTTATCAATGGTGGTTCTTCTAATATGGACTGTCTTTTGTCTACTCTTAGAGAATATGCAGCTACCTCTGGTCAGGTTATCAACTTTGCTAAGTCTTCCCTTATTGCTTCTAACAAACCTTTTATGGCTAACCATGCGGATTTTATTGCTAACACCTCGGGTTTCAAGCTTACTTTTCTTCCCATTCAGTATTTGGGCGTCCCGCTTTACAAAGGAAAAGCTAAACTAGAGTATTTTTCGGACTTGACGGCCAAGTTTGATAAACGCATATCCGGGTGGAGAGGTCGTCTTCTTTCTTTTGGCGGCAAAATTACTTTGATTAAAAGCGTGCTCAACGCTCTCCCGATCCATGCTCTTTCGGTCATCAAAGCTCCAAAAAAACTTTTGCGTCACCTTGAGAAAAGTATGGCGGCTTTTCTTTGGAACTCCAACGATAAGTACCGTAAG
Organism: Iris pallida; assembly: GCA_029216955.1. Taxonomy (NCBI): domain Eukaryota; kingdom Viridiplantae; phylum Streptophyta; class Magnoliopsida; order Asparagales; family Iridaceae; genus Iris; species Iris pallida. The sequence continues at coordinate 22,451 of JANAVB010002587.1, forward strand.
AGATGGATCGCTTGGAACAAAGTGTGTAGACCGATGGACGAAGGTGGTTTGGGTATTAGGTCCCTCAATCAAGTCATGACCGCTCTTCACGCCAAACGGTGTTGGTCGATTGTCAAGGGCGACTCGATTTGGGCTCAATATATGGTTCGCAAATACGGGGATCCGACGGAGCTCAACTACTCTATGCCGCACCATCCATCTCCTCTTTGGCGCTCTATTGTGACTCTCCTCCCGAAGGTTTATAGCCAATGCACTTGGGTTGCCGGACGGGGGAACATCCCGATTTGGGGCGTTAATTGGTGTGGTATTATCCTTCCTAAACCCCGTCATTTTAATTTTATTCCTAACATTCGTGAAGTTATGCATTCTCCTTTTATTAAAATAGCCTCTGGAGATTTTCTTGACATTAGGAACTTCCTTCCTAGTGTGGCTATTAAAGTTCTTAAAGCTATGGTGCTTAATGAGGAAAATGACAAGCTTTGTTGGGCTTTGAATCAAAATGGTAAATTCTCCACTAAGTCCTTTTGGGACTACCATAGAGTTAAACACCCCTCTGATACTTGGAGCCGTTTCTACTGGAACAAATTTATACAACCGCGGGTTGGTGCTTTCCTATGGAGGCTTAGCCGGAACGCTCTTCCGGTGGACGCTCGGCTTATTTCCATGGGATTCAAGATGGCTTCTAGGTGCTCGTGTTGTGAGAATCCGGAGCGGGAAACTTTCGATCATCTCTTCGTCTTGAGCGAGACGGCCTCCCGGATTTGGCGGCACTTCTCGGACATGTTCCAACTAAATCCTCTCACGTCAGGTATACATCATCTAGCTCAGGTTTGGCTTAGCAATGCTAATTTGTCCTCTCCCTTGGGTATTTGCAGGAACTTTATCTTCGGCAACACGCTTTGGGAAATTTGGAAACAAAGGAATGAGATCATTTTTGGCAATGGCAGGAGAAATTGCAATCTGATTATTAGCCGGGTGGAGGCTGCTCTTCGCTCCCTTCTTGCGGCTCACAAGTTCCCATCGAATGAGGGGGGAGAACCTTCGGGCAGTCAGAATTTTGTTTCCAGCGGCCAACACACAGCAGCCCCGCCACTCGGGACTACTGCTGATCCTTCTAGTACCAGCGGCAGCATGGGGGGCACGCCCTGTATCCCCCAGATCAGCGCTGCTGCGCATTTGGCAGGCGGCCAGCAGCCGTTGGTCCTTGGCCAGGGGCACGCTGCTGCGTCTGTTCAACATGGCCCCTCCCGGGCGTTCCATTCCAGCGACCTTCCAGCGATTATTAATACCCTGCCTTTTCTGTGCAGGTTGGGCGGAGCGGATTCTGATCGGGACATCGGTTTCGGCAGTACTCGGGGGGGCGGCCCCTGGGTGGCCCCGGACAGCGGGCTCAAACTGAACATTGCGGGACGCAACGGCGACCCTCCTTGCACTTCGGGGGGGGGTATTATCCGTGGTGCTGACGGCTCGTTCGTTGGCGCTTTCACTTTCTTCTTGAGCGACATCGCCATCCACATTCCCGAACTCGAAGCCCTTCTTTTTGCGGCTTCTTGGTGCCGGGAGGGGAATTGGGTCCTCAATGAGGTTGAATCTTCTTCTCAACGCCTTTCCAACATCATGAGAGCCAAAGAAGATCCGCCTTGGGCTTTAACTTATAAGCTTCGGAACATCCGCTCCCGTCTAGATCCTCTCCCGGTGTTTCGGACGGTTCCATCCCGAGCTAATAGGGTGGCAAAAGCTCTGGCTTCCTTGGCGTTCTCTACGAAGGAAGGACAGATTTTCTCCCACCCTTCGGAGCTCCCGGCGGACGTCCGGTCCGCTCTCTCGGTTGATGCACACGTTCCGTAGTGTCCGGCCGGCCACTGCTACATATTCGTGGGGGCTCTCTTCCCACATGGTGCTGCTTTTGTTCTGGGTCGCTTGGGGGTCTCCATCGCCTTCTTTCTGCTAATTCATGGTGTTTACTTTGTGTGGGTGTTTGTGGCCCCACCACTTTTTGTTATTCCATAGGGTGGGTTAGCTCCCACGTTTTGTGTTTGCTCCATTTGGAGCACTTGCTGCTGTTTTGTGTGGGTTTGTTTGACCCCAATTTTGTCCTTTTGCATGGTCTTGCTCCATGCAACTCTTTTATTTTGCTTGCTTGGATTCGTCCCAGGCACCTGTAGGAGCTTCTGCTCCATTCCCCTTTTCAATAAAATTTTCCTTTCCAAAAAAAAAAAAAAAAAAAAAAAAAAAAAAAAAAAAAAAAAAAAAAAAAAAAAAAAAAAAATATTATAGGGGAGTAGGTGGTGAAGGGGGGGATGTTCGTCGCGCGCCACAATCCCGTGCGCGCGGGGGGTGCACGGCGCGTCGAACGGCTGCCCGCGCGCGGCGAACCAGCGACCGGGCGCTTGCTGGCTTTGGGTGCGCGACGGTTCGCGACGTTTTCTGTCGCGCGGCAGTTTCTGCCCACGGCGTGGGCCTGACAGGCTGCATCGGCGAGCACGGGCTCGCGGCGGCGCGCTGAGGCGACCAGCGCATCGAACGGCTGCACGGGCCGCCCGCCTCGCT
>JANAVB010002588.1:0-35252 GCA_029216955.1 Iris pallida
TCTCTTCGAGACCTGAGGTAGAATTTTATGTTTCTGCATGTGATTTCAGTGTATGTTTGTTTTAATTTGAGGACAAATTTTTTTAAGGTGGATAGATTTGTTACCCCCAATTTTTATGAACATGATTATTTTGGTCATTTCCACCTTAGAATTATTTTGGAATTATTTATTATTTTATGATATATTTTGGGGTTATTTGAGTCAGGTCGAATTTCAACTCAATCGACTTGTATCGGGGACCTGGGGTAGTTTTGACTCTAGAGGAACCCACTCATTAGTTAGTCATGGCCCATATGACATTATTTTAGTTAGTGGGTTAGACTAATTATTTATGGTTAGGGTTAGTTTGATTAGGGATTAATCATGACTAATTTGACCTCAACCCTTAACCCTTTCCTAATATTAATCAATAGGATTAGTGGAGGGCTTTTTAGACATTTAAGAAGGGGACGCCTAAGCTCCTTTGGTCGGCCACCTAAGAAGGAGGATAGGGTTGACCCTCTTGTCATTATCCATCTATTTTCTCTCTCTTGTTCTTCCCCAAATTTTAGAGAAGAGTTTCTATTGATTTCTCCATCAAATCAATCCTTTTCTCCACCCAATCTTCTTCTTTTCTTCTCTACTCAAGCAAGGGAAGGAGCTAGCCAAGTTTGGGAGGTTTTTAGAACTCGTTCGTGTCCATTTGGAGATCTCTACGTGTCGGTGTCGTATCGGAAGGAGTTTTCCTACATTCGATCTACCGGGAGGTATAATCTCTTCTCTACATCGTTCCTACATGCTTATAGGTGTATTTTGAACCCATAGGAATGACCCCCATGGTTGTGTATCCATTTGTGTCCGTTTCGTGTCCATTTGGAGACTTCTAGGAGTATCCCTTGTGTGGTATTGTGTCCTAGTGCGAAATCCCGATTTTGGACACGTGTATTTTAACATATATTATGTGAATGATTTTAATTAGATTTTAATCACAAATTTTATATTATTAGAGAGTTTGTTCTTCATGGCATCTTATAGTATCATATCTATATATATATATATTATATATATATATATATATATATATATATATATATATAATCTATATATATATATATTATATATATATATCTCTATTATATATATATATATATATATATATTTATATAATATATTTATATATATATATATATATATATATATATATATATATCTATAATAAAATATATATATATAATATATTATTATATATATATATATATATATATATAATAATAAAAATTAAAAATATTATATATATATATATAATATTGTTTTTTTTAAATATATATATATATATATTAATATATATATAATATATATATATATATATATATATATAGATATATATATATATAATATATATATATATATATATATCATTTGTCAATATATATACATATGTATATATATATTGTGTCTCTCTAATTTATATATAAATTTGTGTCTTTATATGTGTTTAAGGTGTGTGGGAAATTCGGGAATGAAGAGAGGGATTGAGAGTATAGAGTGGTGGTGGAGTTGGGGTTAGTGTGTGTGTGTGTATGTGTGTGTATTTGTATAAAGAGAGTTCGATTTAGAGTGATTATTAGAGAGGGTGAGATGGAGAATGGGGATGTATAGAAGGGGAGTGATACTGCTGATATGGACAACAGCAGTGGGAGGAATCAGTCCCCACAGGGGACTGATTAGAACAGCAGCAGCTGTAGGTAACAATCCCCACAGGGGACTGTTTAATAAGAGACTGCAGTAGCGGCAGTTAGTAGGGGGATTAGCCCCCTAGATGAGCTGCTTTAGCAGCAGGTTTTAGGGAGTGGGCTGCCCCATCTGGACAACCCATAGGCCACTCATATCAGGCCCTATAACAGCCCCTAGGACAACCATAAAACAGCCACAAATCAGCCTATATATGTGTCCTATATGTGTCCTATAGATGTTAACCTATATGTGTATGTATAAGCCTATAGGTGTGAACCTACATATGTCCTATATGTGACCTATATGTAAACCTATAAGTGTGGTGCTATATGTGACCATATGTGAGTGAGTGAGTGAGTGAGTGAGTATTGTGTGTGTGGGTGTTTAGCTAGATATTAGAATAATATAGGATAAGGTAATGTTGGGATAACCAACATGTGTCCTAAGATGGACTAGATATCTAGGAAACCCATATTTCTTGGTAGGTAAACCCTAGATAAGATAGTATCTAGCTATCCTAAGAGCCTAGGCTAGTATCTTGAGAATTAGCGGGGTTTCCTTTGTAATGGGCAAGGTAACGGGAATACCTTGTAAAAGGTAAATGTAGGTAATTGACTATAGCTAAGGTAAGTGGTTTAGGGTTTAAGATATGGTTAGAAATTATTTGTCTTGGTTGGTAATGGTCAGAAATAGTGCTCCTAGACTAGTTTTGACTTCGGTTGACCATTTTGACCAAAAGTCAACAAAAGTCAACCGAGAGTCAAACTTAGCCTATAAGTGACTAGAATTGACCGAAACCAAACCAGAGTTGACTAGTTGACTGAAAGTTAACAGTTGGTCAACATTAGACTAGTTTGACCTAGGGTTGAACTAGAGTTGACTAGAGTTGACCAGTTGACCAAAAGTCAACTGTAAGTCAACCTTTAACCCCGTTTGACCTAGTTTGACTTGGATTGACTCCCAATGACCTAGTATGATCTAGTATGACCTAGTATGACCCAGTTTGACCTAGTTTGACCTAGTTTGACTTAGACTTGCATATCAGGACTTAAATTAGTTTTCCTTTTCATTATAAAACCCTGTTTGACTTATAGTATCTCAATTTAGGTCTGTGATTACTCTGAGCGTCTGTTCACCTTATCAGCTCATGACCACAGGTGAGTACATTTACTGATAGTTTTCATTGTCTTGATATCTACTATATCCGATAAAGTTGTAGTGTCTTACTTGATTCCCGACACGATGGTTCACGAACTAGTATATGTCGGATCCTGTCATGAGATGTTATTCCTGGACTTTCTTGGTATATTAGTACATGATATTTCGTATTTCATGTACTTATATAGACATCAATTTGGGAGTGGGCTGGCCCCCTCATTTTGAATCCTGTGTCATGACGTGCCATGTCCGGATCCGTGATACTATTCGAGGATGGGGGAATTATTAGGGGTTATATGATCAAAACCTCCTGTCACTATTTTGCTTGCGCCACTCTCACCTCACGTAGGGTGTAGCAGATTCCTCCGTGTTCTTGTTATCCAGGTTGGCCGGCATGACCCTTTCCAGAGACTTTCGTGTGATTGTCGGGCCAAGTGGATAACCTATCTTGTCACTTACTTAAAGCCGATCGCATATTGCTCTACTAATTCAAGGCATATTTTATATTTATTTAACGTATCTTATATCCTGCTCAGTTCTACTTTCAGTACTTTTCTCACCATGCTATGATATTCATTTACTCACATGTTCTATATGCCTTTATGCTATACCTTGATTGGAGACTAAGTTCTGTTCGGGAGAAGGGTTACAACCCTGGTCCTTGTTTGGTTTAAGGGTTGTAACTCGGCTTTCGAATAGTTTCCAAGTCATCCTATATCTTTGTCTTTTTTATTATATTGTCTCTTATAGAATTTGTTAATTCATATGGAACTGCTATTAGTGCTTGTACTTGCTCATTTCCTGACAGGATATCGTTGATATATTACATATGACTCTGAGGCAGATTGTCCGACCTATTATGGGGATGGGTTAGATGGAGTAGACCTAGACCGTAGCTTGATAGTAGAGCCACTAGACTTTGCACATCCAAAGTAGTGTAGCTTAGTTAGGTTTGCCTGGACTGCGATCCAGCTAGCACTTTAAGACTGTAGTATGTTATATTATTTTCTGTAACTCTGTGATGTTGTGTATATCTCTGGGCTTGTGTGGATTCTTGAATTTATTTCCTATTTTCATCTATCATATTTCTTTTCCATGCTATCTACCTTAGTTTTATTTTGTGATTGAGACTTTATTGCTATGTCACCTCCATTCGGAGTGTATATACTATACAGGTACCTTTATACTATTTTAGTCGTAGTATTTACAGACCTTATATACAGCATTCTACTACCGATTCTGTGGCGTAGGCTGGACGTAACCACGTGCTCGTGTCCCTAATCAGGGTGCGGGTCATGACATGATGAGTGCAGAGAAGGAATTGAAACTGATTTAGAGAGATTATATCAGTTGTTGGAAGACTGTAAACAAGATCGCTATCTTAGAGCCCCAATTAGTAAACTTAGTTTTATTGTTCGGATATTTCTTGGAAAATGTCTTCATGGTATTACCAATGCTGGTTTTACGGCAATTCTAGAGATTTTAAAATTTACATTTCCACAGTTGAAGTCAATTCCCAAAAGTTTTAGTGAGACTCGAAGCCTTATGCGAGGGTTGGGACTTGACTGCAATAAAATTGATGCTTGTAGAAATGATTGTATGCTGTTTTGGAAAGAATATGCAAATACAGATATTTGCCATCATTGTGGTACTTGTAGGTGGGTCACAAATGAGGACAAAAACTCAAAAAATGTTGAAGAAAATCCTACAACACCTAACAATATTTCATTACCTAATGGAAAAAGAATTCCAAAACAGATATTACATCATTTTCCAGTGACAACAAGACTCCAGCGTCTATTTATGTGTTCAAAAATAGCTGCATCTATGAGGTGGCATGATGAGGGTCGTAATAAGGATGATAAGTTAAGGCATCCAGCAGATTCAGAAGCTTGCAACGCTTTAGACTCCGTTGATCCTAGTTTTGCATGCGACACTCGTAATGTAAGGCTTGGTTTATCCAGTGACGGTTTTAATCCATTTAGGAAAATGAACATTCAATATAGCGTGTGGCCTGTTGTGTTGATGCCATACAATTTGCCCCCTTGGATGTGTATAAAACCTCCAAATTTTATGATGCCACTTCTTATTCCTGGGAAAGAATCCTCGGAAAATGACATTGATGTCTACTTGCAACCACTAATAGATGAGTTAAAGGATCGTTGGGATGTTGGGATAAAGACTTATCATGCATAAAGACATGAAAATTTTATGATGCGTGCTGCACTATTATGGACAATCAATGACTTTCCTACATATGCCATGTTATCAGGGTGGAGCACGAAAGGAAGATTAGCATGTCCTGTATGTTATTATGATACTAAATCTATCTATCAACGTAATAGCAAAAAAATTTGCTATCATGGAAATCGTAGATTTCTTGACTCAAACCATAAATGACGCCATGATACGAAGTCATTCTATGTAGGAAAGGAACTAGATGTTGCACCGGCTTTGTTATCTGGGACACACATTTTAAAGCAGGTGGGGGACATGGAAAATAAGTTTGGGAATACTCAATTAAAGAAAAAAAGACAGATGGTGATCCATGGAAGAAAAAGAGCATTTTCTTTTTGTTACCGTATTGGAAATTCAATATATTGCGTCATAATCTCGATGTGATGCATATTGAGAAAAACGTATGTGATAAGGTTTTTGGAACACTTTTAAATATTCAAGGAAAATAAAAAGATCATATGAAAGGTCGTCTTGACTTAGAGGATATTCGTGTTAGGCCTGAACTTTACATAAGGGAGGATGCATCCAATAACAAGTATTTGCCTGCTGCCAGTTTCTCTATGGTGTCAAAACAAAAAGAAATTTTTTGTAAGGTGTTAAAAGGAGTGAGGGTTCTTGATGGGTATGCATCAAGCATTTCTCGTTGTGTGCAACTCAATGGATACAAAATATCTGGGCTAAAAATTCATGATTGCTATTTTATTCTTCATTATTTGCTTCAACTTGCTATACGAAGAGCTTTGCCTACCAATATTGTAGAACCATTGATTAAATTAGGATACTTTTTTAGACGTCTATGTGCAAAGGTCATTGACTTGGGCGAACTATACGAGCAAGAAGGTGAAATTGCAGAAACACTTTGCAGATTGGAAATGATTTTTCCTCCATCTTTTTTCGATATTATGATGCATTTGCCAATTCATCTAGCACACGAGGTTAGGATCGGAGGACCTGTTCCATATTGTTGGATGTATCCTATTGAAAGGTATGAATAAATACTAAATTTGGTACATTTCTAGATTAAGTTACAACTATTTATGTTACCTTTTTCTTATTACTAGGTACCTTGGCGTTCTTAAATCGTATGTTCGAAATAGAAGCCATCCAGAAGGCTCTATAACAGAGTTTTACATAGCCGAAGAGTGCTTGACTTTTTGTTCTAGATATCTTCATGAGAGTGTTGATACACGATTTAATAGACTATCTCGAAACTCAGAAAATGTTGGTTCTGAAGTACAAGTTTCATCCGTTCTTACGACATATGGTCGACCTTTAGGGAATGGTGAAATGTTTGTACTAACAGAGACCACTTGGGTTCAAGCACATCGATATGTATTGTTCAACACTACCAAGATCATCGCATATCTCGAGTAAGACTATGCAAGAATCTAGATTATCATTAATTACTTTATATATTTTACTATATTTACCTTAAAGATTTGTTTTTTACATGTAGAGAACATTCTGAGATTATGGAGGGTCAAAGATCTCGAAAAAGATCAAGGGAATGGGCTTCTACACATGAACATAGCAAAGAATTTCATAAGTGGTTTGCAGAACGTGTGCGAAATGAGCAAGTGTCCGAAGAAATAAAATGGTTGACGCGTGGCCCAAATTATGCTTCAAAAAGATTCAGGGGTTATATTGTAAATGGTTATAGGTTCCGCACTCTAGATCGTGATCTGGGAAAACGAGCTCAGAATTGTGGGGTAGTCGTGCCTGCATCCACTTCAAGCTTTGCAAGTAACAAAGATCGAAATCCAGTTGTCAGTGAGGTTACTTATTATGAAATGGTGAAGCAAATTATTGAGTTAGATTATTATGGACATCTATGTTTAGTGATGTTTGAATGCAATTGGTTCCAATGGAGGCTAGATGAGTATAAACTTTCCATGGTTAATTTTAGAAAATTAATATGTAAGAATGATCCTTTTGTGTTAGCAACTCAAGTGCATCAAGTTTTTTATGTGCAAGACCCTATTGAGCATGACTGGTACAGCGTAATAAAAGCAGTACCTAGAGACTATTATGATATGGATGTTGAGCCATTTAACGATGACATGGATATTGATAATTGGTTAGGTGAGTCAAGCGAGCCAAATACGAATAATGCAATAAACATTGGTGAAGAAAGTACATGAAAGATGTTCCTATATGGTTCTTTGTATTAGTCTTATTAGCTCAAACATGTATCAGTTTAATTAAGTACAATAAAGTATAATAAAGATGGTTCTTTGTATCAGTTTTATTATGGAAAGAGACTTTGGATATTGATAATTGTGACTTTTTCTAGATGAATTAGTCTTATTTGTATTAGTCTTTGTATCATTCTTATTTCACAATCACAAATGTTATAGAACTTTTGATAATTATTATTTCCTAGATGGTTCTTTGTATCAGTTTTTATAGACTTTTTAACGATGAATCATTTTTTTTGTATCAGTCTTTTTAAAGATGATCAGTTTTTTATATCAGTTTTTAGATTTTGTGGAGTGTTGACCTGTTTAGATTCTTTTATATCAGTTTTTTTTGGATGGTACAATATTCAAGATCAGGTGCCATAGAGTGTGGACCTGTTTAGATTCGCACCATTAACAGGGTTCACAGACTATAGCTTCTAAAGTCTGTCTTGTGAGCATCGCATTGATGAATTCACTAAATGTGAATGCAATGTGGCAATCTTTTAAGCATTTACAATTTTTTGGTTTAATGTTTCCATTCTACTGGCGCCTAGACTGGTACCAGTATGGGTCACATTTTTCACTATGTGTGCTTCTCTTCCTGTACATAATTACAAGTTTAGAGTGGAAAGGAAGCAAAATTATAACCGAAACTTTCATTGTATTGTTAATAGAACCTATTCAACGAGAAGAGAGGCCAGGAGAAGAGTAAATTTCCAGTTCTCTCTAATCATTAGATTCATTATAAAGTTGTTGTATTGTTAAGAGAACATTTTCACTATCACTAAATGAAGTATCTATTTCATCAGCCTAGGGAAAGCCATCTTCGTCTATGACCTATCTCTCCTATAACTTCTACAACTGTCGATCCACAAGGTTCCTTTTCCTCTTTCTGCAGTTACCAACCTCCTCATAAGTAAACCTAAGCTTCACTTTTATGGTGGTAACCAACTTGTGAAATTTCATCTCACAAGAAGTGGGTTCAGGTTCGGGTTTAGGTTCATGCTTGCCATCCGACACGAGCCCCTATTTGGAGAAGGTTTCCTCCAATAAACCGAGGTTCCACATGTACCTATCAAATGCCTCATTCTCTGATTGAATGTTCCTTTCAATGTGCTCCTTAAACTTTAAAAATCTTAACTTATTTATATTCACAGCATCCTGAAAAACACAGACAATTTGGACATCAGGTGAACACAGAGCAAAACTTGGAGTCATACCAAATGTGAACAATTTGTGAACATTCAGAAACAACTAGATGGATTGAACCACTATTGTCCGTACCTAACAGTTAACATTCTTAATCGGTAATTGTGTGAAGCGGCAAACTATCAAAAAGAATAGAAGTACACGAAGTGGTTGTGAATTTTCAAAACTAACTAAACTTATGAAACTTTAAGTAGCTTACGAAGTGATTGCCAGTGTAAAATAATGCAGAGAGAATTTGCAACGAGAAATTGAGCAATATACCACATGTCCAAACCTTTAATAATCCAAGAAATTTAGGAACAATATAAGACATATTATCTAGCAGTTAAACAATAATTTTGACACAAAATATTACAAATATAAACTTGAAGAGCTACTGGTCACTACCTTCACGGTGAGCGGCTTCTTTGCTCTAAGAGCAATGGCAACAGCGGTAGAGAATTGCTCAAGTGAAGACTTCCTCCAAGAAGCTCTGGGGTGTGATGTAATTCCGTGAGCTTCATTAACTGCTGCTGTTAAATATTCAAGACTTGCCTGTTTGAAGGAACTTCAGGAGATGGTGCCTTATCCGATAAAATACTGGTTTGTTTTATAACTGCAGTATAAGCCGACAGGGCCAAGTTTTACACTAAATATAATGATGTTGAAAGAGGGTGCTACCCTTCAAAGCAACAGATCTGATCCAACAGGAATGCACATATTGAAAGCAGATAATATGTGGCTACTAGTTACATCGTCTCATGCCAAAATGGCCCATCAATTCTAGCATATAATATTGAACTAATAGAGGTTTCATCATGGTTGCTACTAGTTACAATCGTCTCATGCACATATTGAACTAATAGATGTTTCATCATGGTTGCTACTGCACTACTAATTAATGCAGTCATTGGTATGATAACAATTATTTCTGTACTATTTTTCCTTAATATTTTATGGATCTTCTAATCTTGTATTCTTTCCATATTTTATTACACTTTTATGGTTTCATCTATGTTGATGTGGAAGTCCAAATTTACTCTCTCATCCAGAGTAACCAAGGAGAAATGATACTTATATCTAGCCAGATTTTTACTTTACATCTTCTAGCAGGTGTAGAGATTTCCGTCTTGGCGTAGAGCACTTATTGCTATCGTCGGTAAGTCTTTAATCAATTACTATAGACTTGAGATTATGTTGATGGCCATGCCTTTTTGTCACTTATAGCCAAGCCTATTTGCTATTTACTTGGAGTAGGCTATCCCCTTCATCATACACTATTCTCTGTCTAAAGCTTTTATATATGATGAAGTTAATGGGACTAGATTGCTATTCTCATTTTTCATTAATCACAATCAGTTTGTATCAAGTGCTTACTAGTTGCAGAATGTATCAAGCTTTTCCATGTTTTTATTAGCACCCCTTTATCTCATTTCTTCTTTTCAAATAAAATCTAACACATCATTTTACAGAATGTTTATTTTATGAGACATCATTTATATGATTGATGCTAATATATTAATTATCACATACTCATTGTTCGATATCTAATATTTTCAAATATTTCTAAAATGACTTTTTATATTCCTTTATGCAGGGCATTATTGGCTTGGAAACAGATTAGGAACACTTCATATAAAAGTAAGTATTAGAAGTAATCAGGGATTTCCAGAATAATAGGTTGTCAATTAGCTTTTTTTAATCGTTAGAGTTCTTGAAGTTACTGTGAAATTTGGACTGTTGTATGAAAAATATCTTCAGGTGGATCTTCATTATATCATATATTTGTAACTTTTGTCAAATTGCGCACAAAATCGAATTATTATATGGTCAGAAACCCAATTAGACTTCCTTCTAAATAAAGAATTCTTGAATTATTATTATCTTCTACTGTCCAACATACAACTGCAGTTCGATAATACTGCTACTCTGCAGTTACACACACTACCCGTCCTGTTGATATACATAGGGAACTACCTACTGACTTTCAGTCCCCAGACTGCAGAAACTGCAGTGGTCCACCTATTTTTCTGTACAAACTCCCCAATTCTGCTCTGAACTGATACACCACACCCTCTCTCTCTCCCTTCCCCCATTCTCTCTCTCTCTCTCCTTCTCTCTCTCTCTCTATATATATATATATATATATATATATATTGGAACATTATTACTAGGATTGGAACTGAATGCTGGGCATTTTAAGTATCTCGTTACAACAACCATGGTTGCATACAAGAAATCATAACATGCAATCTGCCCTAGTAATGCTCATTACCAGTTGTTCATCTTTTCGTGTAGACTTTGGATTGTATTCTTCCTAGAGGAATTTGTAGTGCATCATAATGTCCATATCCATGGTAGAGAACATGGATTGGATTATCCTTCCCGTACTCCTGACCATATTCTGCTATGATCCTGAGGCTATCTGAACCATCTGTGGACACGTATACGTTTATTGGCATCCTAAGAACATGAGAACACATTAGCAGCTCAAGTACTCCTCCCTAGGCATGAGACTGTCTGATCTGTGACACATATGCATCAAAATCACATTCCAGAAACCATTCGGAATCTGCTCGTCTCTTGACAAAATCATCTGCAACGTTCTCTCTTAGCTCATTTGCTAGTTCTTTCTTCCATCCCCAGGGATTCGGTTCGACCGCATACCCATTGTGGGATTCGAGCCCGGCATGGATTGAGAGGCCGGGTGCTAGCTGGTTTAGAAGTGAAGAAGAAGAAGAGGAAGCATCTTCTATTGAGTTAGTGGAGAGAAAGATGGAGAGATAAGAATGGAATCAAATTCCTTTTTTTTTTGCATATATATATATATATATATATATATATATATATATATATATATATATATATATATATGTATATTTTAATATATAGAGCTTGTATATATATATATATATATATATATATATATATATGTATATATATATATATATATTTTTTTTTATATATATATATGTATATATATATATATATATATATATATATATATATATATATATATATATATATATACATTTTTTTTTATATATATATATATACATATACATATATATATATATATACATATATATATGTATATATATATATATATATATATATATATATATATATATATATATATATATATATAAAATAAAAATATATATATATATATAAAATATATATATATATATATATATATATATATATATAATTTTTTTATATATATATATATATATATATATATATATATATTTTATATATTTATATAATATATATATATATATATATATATATATATATATATATATATATATATATATATATATAGAGAGAGAGAGAGAGAGAGAGCCTTAATATATAGAGCTTGTATATATATAAGCTCTATATATAAGCTCTCTCTCTCTCTATATATATATTTTTTTCTCTATATATATATATATATATATATATATATATATATATATATATATATATATATAAGCGCTATATATATAAGCTCTATATATATATATATATATATATATATATATATATATATTTTTGAAAGAAGGTAATTATGGCGAACGCTCCCACCGGGAATCGATCTTCTGACCACTCGGGCCGCATGCATCTCTCTTAACCACTAGGCTAGAGGTCATTTGCTATATATATATATATATATATATATATATATATATATATATATATATATATATATATTTATATATATATATATATATATATATATATATATATATATATATATATATATATTATATATATATATTAAAAAAAAAAAAAAAATATATATATATATATACAGGCTCAATGTTGACAAATTGGTATCATGATACATGGCACAATTCCTATATATTATTTTTTTGGTAACCAAAATTTATCTTATAGTTCATATATATGCCCACTGCTTCAATTTGGCTGGAGTTTTGGTAGAACAAATAAGAACATAGTGTCATCTTATTCGTATCAGTCTTCTTAAAGATCATGTATCCCTTTACTAGCTCAAAGATGTATCAATTAGCTTAAAGATGAATCAGTCTTCTTGTTTGTCTTAGTCATTATATCAATAGGCTTAAATAACATGGATATTTTTGCACTATATGAGGTTTTATTTTCAATATATTCATAGAGTTGTGGATTTTTAATTTTGCAGGTTGTAAAAATGGGAAGGATAAGCAAAAAGTATCAAAAGCTGGTAATTTTGGAAGATCTCAAGGAGGACATCAAAGTAGTGGTTCTAGAAGAATTTATGCAACTGCAGCAACTGGACAACCAAACGGTTCTGGAGGAAGCTCTCAACTTGGATAACAAAGTGATTCTAGATGAAGCTTTCAAGCTGGACAACAAAAAACTAAGCAACTGCTATCAGAATCTTAACACATACATCGACTAAAACAGTCTGAGTTGCTACCAAGATGGTCTCAGTCACATAAATATCTTCCTAACAAGCCATCGAGATGTCAGCAAGATGATTCTCTTTCCAGTGAAGATGATTTCGATTATAACCAAAGTGAAGATTTAGAAGATTCTACCAAAAGTGGTGATTCAGAAGATTCTACCGACATAGGCAAAGATCAGAATCTGACATGGATGGGGAAGAGGATTTAGAGCTAGAAAGTGATGAAGTGCCTACTCAAATGGAAACTGCGGAGCATTCAGGCCCAGTAATTGCAGAAAATATGAATAGTGAAGGTAATCCTTATGATATATTTTTCAATATGTTTATTTTTTATAGATTTATATAGCCCAACTAATAACATTATATTGCCTTGTAAAAAGCATCCAAGAAGAGGAAAGTTAGAAAGAAACAAGATGTTTAAAGATAGTGGGTAGGGGTCTCGAGGATCGACCAACTATTATATTCAATGATCTTAATCAACCAATTGGTCCAACAAAGGAGGACGTTACATCTTTGAGCTCATACATAGGGACATTGGCTAGAAATGCCCAGCTAATTCCTCTGAGTCTCAAAGGCTGGAAAAAGATGTCCAAGGATAATAAAGAAGAGTTATGGATCATGGTCAATGTATGTATTCAACAAGTAGTTTTATTTGTTGGGAAAGAAACGCAGAAACCTTTCCCCAAATCGGAGAGTACCTGCGAGAGGACCGAGCAATACAACGCACGAACCCAAAAAATAACCACACAAAACAATCCACGCAGACACAGAGAATTTTTGACATGGAAAACCCTTACGAAAAAAACTACGGGACGATCGGAGTCCAACCCTGAGAAGCCTCCACTAAAGAAATAGAAGAATTACACCCTCTAGAAACTCCTTCCGATCTAAATCGGATCCCCACAACACTCAGAAGTAAGAACAATGATTACAAGGCTACGAAGAGCGAGAAAGACGAGTAAAGATTACCCGAACACGATCTCCTTCGAAAAACGACCTTCAATCCTCCGTCTTCTCTCCCGAAGTTGTAATGGCAATCTTGCCTCCTTCCTCTCTCTTTCTTGTGTTACGTTGCATTATGAATTAGGGTTTGGAAATCCCAACTTAACTACCCAATCCCGCAACCAACCTGGACCGTTGGATTAGATCCAGTAGTGAAAAGTCACCCTAAAATCCGCTTCAGCCCCCGACGACACAGAGTTCGTCCAGAACTCTGTGTCGGGCAACCAGCACTGGCCGACCCAATTTTGTAATGGGGAGGCAGAGTTCGGCCAGAACTCTGCCTGGGGCAGAGTTCGGCCCGAACTCGGCCCCCCTGCTTCCAGCAGCTCCCTGTAGCTCCATCAGCAGCCCCGCTTCCTCCCCGAGCTTCTTCGACACACGAACGGCGCTCATCGCACTCCGGGGTCTTCTCCACATAGGTTGGGAACCCCACCCACTCCAATAAATCTCCCCCTTCACAACTATAGGGAGGATGTCGTCATCCCGACGACCTGCCTACAGTACTCAAACTTTCCCCTTGGTAGAATCTTCATGAATATATCAGCTCCGTTGTCATCTATATAAACCTTCTCAAGCTCCGCGTCCTTCTTCTCAACCACATCTCGTATCTAATGATACCGAGTCTCGATGTGTTTGGACCGGCTATGAAATGTCTGATTCTTCACAAGGTGAATAGCACTCTGACTGTCGCAAAGCAAAGTATATTGCTCTTGCTTCAGTCTCATTTCCTGTAGCAGCTTCTTCATCCACAGCAACTCCTTGTAAGCCTCCGTCGCTGCAATGTACTCTGCCTCTGTCGTTGACAAGGCAACACACTTCTGCAACCGCGACTGCCACGACACCGCTCCTCCCGCAAACATCATCACGTAGCCCGAAGTCGATCGCCTCGTGTCTATATCTCCAGCCATATCAGCGTCGGTATACCTGTAATGCCTGTTGTTCATATTACGTATTTGGAATACGTATACGTATTTTATCTTGTATTTGCATATCTCCTTGGTTTGGCTTGGCTTGTTTATTCTTGGTTTGGTTGGCTTGGTTCGGTTCGATTTGTGTGGGTTTGGGTTTGGTTTTATATGGTGAACCCCCTACCTACCACCACCAACCCCTTTATTAATCCATTCCTTCATTCTCTCTCTTCATAACTCATCTTCTTCTTCCCCATTACTTCCTTCACCTACCAAAGAGAGGGAGAGAGAGGTCTAGGCAAGTGCAACTTGCTTCCACAAGAGAGCTCATTTTTATTGTTCTATTAGCTTCTTCTCATATTTCTAAGACATATTAGAACTTGTCATTTTCCATTTCGAGGCTTTAATTTTTGTAGATCTAGAAATTAGTTACTTTCGGATTTTGGTAGTTTTGATCTATTAAACTTCTTTGTTTTCAAGTTTTGATGGTTCTATGTTGTAGAGCATTTTATTCTACCCAATTTTGACCTTTGAAAAGTTGGATTTGGTCTTATTTTGACCAAGTTATGGACTTTTGAAGCTTTAGGTTCAACCATAGAGTTCTTGCTAATTTGGAGAAGACAGTGAGCAGTGCACGAGCTTTTTAGCTTGTGCCAATGAGCTGCGCGTGCTCTTTAGCGCAGCGCAGTCGACCCCATACGCTGCCTTTTGGGAGCGTATGACTCGTATACGCTCGCTTGCTTGACAAGGAGTCGTATCGACCCCATACGCTGCCTTTCGTGAGCATTTGAACTGAGCGTAGCTTGCCCTGAGCGTACGCTGGCTTGAGCGTATGTTGACCTGAGCGTATGCTGGCTTGAGCATAGCCTAGCCTGAGCGTAGCCTGACCTGAGCGTAGCCTGATTACCCTGGATCTTCTATAGCCTTGTATATTGATATTTTATCAGATATTTAACACCCATTTTATATCCTTACGCCTTTTGTCATGAACTTGATAATCACGAATTTATGTAATATGTTTGGAAAGGATAACTGAGCCTGACACGATAGTGACCCGTAGTGGTGCACTCCTAACATGAGTAACATGACATGACCTGATAGTGGCCTGTCGCGGCGCACTCCTGACTAGTACACTTGACCTGATAACCTGACATGATTATCTCGAATAGCCGTTACGACGGCTACCTGACATGACATGACTTGTATAATTAACCAGGACACCATGGGTGATTGTGCTTGTATAAATAAACCAGTCCTGTCTTGCATCATGTCTAGGATGGGACTCCTGAGTACCACGGTCAGGAGTACCTATTGAAATGAACTAAGGACTAATAACTAGATTAATACATTAGTCATGAAGAGATTTCCCAGCTACAGGCAATCCCGTTACCTGGGCACGCCTTGGGATCTGTAGCCTGCCGTCGAGTAGGGCACATTTCCAGCACACTGTCATGTGTTACACCCTTCAAGCTACCTAAGGGTACATTCGTTTCCTGGACGATGTATCCACCTGAATTCAACTCTAATTTTTTAACCCGGGGAACCTGGATGGTCTGCAGGGCTTGTGGCTGTGGAATAATCTTACTGCATCTTGTTAGTAATTAGGCTTGTGACAACCCTAGTTAGTAAATGTATCAAGCCGTAATTCTTCCTTGGCCGTGAAGTGATTGGACGGAGTCTAACCAGTCTAGTCTTGCCCTGAATCCTATTCCAGATTATTGAATGACCAGAATGCTTGTATTTATTTTTCCGATAAATGGTGAGAATTCTAAGTTCTGTTCAGACGAAGGGTTACAACCCCGGTCCTTGTTTGGTTTACGGGTTATAACCTGGTTATCTGAATAGTTCCATGGTTATCTCGTCGTATATCATCCTGGTGTATTTTCTTTATTTTCAGTTCTTACTTTTATTTATATCTTGTGCTGATTGCTGGTTTTAGTTCTTAAGTGAAGCTTCCTTTGTGGCACTTGCTCTTTCTGGGGTCTGACCCAGCTGGTTTTGTGTGGCCAGATTTCGGAGCCGCTCCAGAGGATCTACCGACCTTCCAGCCAGATGGTGGCCACTAGACGGAACCCTGGCAACGAGTGGGTTATTTTTGGCTCTCCCACTCTATTATAAAATATTCTTTTGAGGCGTTTAGCCGACGAGCACCTGTTTAGCTCGATTGCACTTTATTTACTGTCTGCCTACGGGCTGTAACATGATTAACAGATCCTAGGGTTGATCATGTATGACTAAACTCTTGCTGGTCCTAACATTTTGTAACGACTAGTTTCATGATCAGCTGAATATGTAATATTTGGGATGCCTTATTATTGTATATTTAATGATCATACATCTTGTAAAATTTACTTACTTGCTTGTGATTGAGACACTAGGCTTGTTCATGACCATAGGAGACTGTTGGCTTGTAGTAAACCCTCATGTATCTAGACAGCCGTGACCGTATAGCAAGATGGAATCCATTTCATATACGTAGCTGGCTATGTCTGCCCCCGTTCTCCAGTATTCTAATTCTGGGGCGTGACATGGTTTAAGTGGTGGCCCATGCAGGTCTTGTAAATCAAGATATGTGAGGGTTTACCGAATAGATGTCTCAATCAGTATTCGTCTTTGATCTCTGTTCGTATCTTCTGAATCCCTGGATTCTTGTCCTGATCATATGCTTGTATCGTTGCTCTGTCCTGGTCCTTCCTTATTATTTCCTATGTCGTCTTCTTCAGCGGCATAGTACCTGACCCGGCCGATCAGCAAGGCGGAGCACCTCCCGCGGACCAGCAGCAACCTGGAGATCAAGCCCAGCATTCCGGAGTAGCCTCTAGAGTCGTGCCTTCTGGCGGAGAGCCACCAGTCCAGCCAGTTCAACCTGTAGAACATGATGACGGCACTTTGCTAGGACTCGTCAGGACCTTGATACTTCCCAAGACCGGCGTGGAGATGCCTTGCACCTGGCAGTGACGGATGCTTTGACCCGGGGTGGTCATCAGGGTAACAGCGCTGCCAACAGCTTCAAGCGCTTGAACCCTCCATTCTTCGACGGTAGTGAAGATGCTATCGCAGCAGATGCTTGGCTTTAGGACACTGAGGTGATTCTCGAAGCAGCCAGGACTCCAGAGAACGAGAAGGTGGCCGTGGTGCGCCTACAGCTATTAGATCTTGCCCGCAGCTGGTGGGCAGCACAGGCCGTTGGATTAGCAGCCCCCATTGCTTGGGCAGTATTCCGGGAGAGATTCCAGACCAAGTATTTTGATGCTGTAGC
This sequence comes from Iris pallida, assembly GCA_029216955.1. Classification (NCBI taxonomy): domain Eukaryota; kingdom Viridiplantae; phylum Streptophyta; class Magnoliopsida; order Asparagales; family Iridaceae; genus Iris; species Iris pallida. Next base: position 18,043 of record JANAVB010002588.1, read on the forward strand.
TCGGTACGATCTATAGACGAGGTTCACAAATCTGAAGTAAGGAGGCAGGACGGTCGACGGATATGCGGCCGAGTTTTCCAGACTCAGTCGGTTTGCTCCCACCTTGGTGGCAACCGAGTATGATAGAGCCCAGCGGTTCCAGCAGGGACTTCACCTGGAGATCTTATTGGCAGTCGAGCAGTTTGAGCATCAGACTTTTGATGCAGTCTTTAGAGCAGCCCGGAGGCATGAGTATACCTCCCAGAGGATTGTGGATAGGGCCGGGGGTCGGAAGAGATCTCACGGCCAGATGAATCAGTCTTCAGCACCAGCCTCGACAGCCAGGGCCTTGACTATTGGGGCTCCGAGGCGAGGAGCCTCAGTGACGTCGGTTCAGCATTCAACTCCGACGCACCCTCAGCAGCAGCAGAAGCAGAAGCAGTCTTCCGCAGTAGGATGTTCTCATTGTGGGAAGCCAGGCCATGTGGTGGCAGAGTGCCGTAGGGCGCAGGGATTGTGTCTGGCTTCTGGAGCACCAGACCATAGTATTGGATCCTGTCCGAATAGGGGTGGTTCATCATCGTCCAACCTTTCTAGCTCTTCGGTGAGAGGACCAGCTCCGGTCCAGCAGCAGCAGTATCCATTGCCGAGGCCCTTGCCGCCTCAGACCCAAGTGTTCCAGCAGCAGAACCCCTAGCAGTATGCATAAGTCCAAGCCCAGAGTCAGAATAGGCAACGAGGATTTCAGCAGAGGGGACCAGCACCCCGAGGGCACGGTCAGGCTATGGTGATGACCGTGGAGGAAGGATTGGCACCAGAAGAGGTAGTGGCAGGTAATATTCTCGTTAACTCCTTTCTAGCTTCAGCTTTATTTGATTCTGGTGCATCGCATTCATTTATGTCTGCACGATTCGCGACACGGGTAGGATTGGAGCCCGAGTCATTATTAGTAAGGCTTAATATACTTACTGGTAACGGACTTGTGGGAGTAGATAGAGTGTTTTCCTCGTGTCGGGTCGTAGTTAGCGGTAGAGAATTCCCTGCTACATTGATAGAGTTCCCGATGGCCGATTATGATGTGGTCCTAGGGATAGATTGGTTGAGGAACCAGTATGCTAGGATAGACTACCATATTGGCAAGGTTGTTTTTAGCATTCCAGGCGAGCCGGAGTTTTCTTTCTCCCGAGGCGAAGTTGAGTCATCTCCTCCAGTATTGCGGATGGCAGTAGCAGCAGTTCAGTTGCCCAGGATAGTCGAGGAGTTTCCAGATGTTTTCCCAGAAGAACTTCCAGGTATACCTCCGGAGCGGGAGATCGAGTTCACTATAGACTTGATTCCCGGGACAGCCCCAGTGTCAGAGAGAGTCTACAGGATGGCGCCGTCAGAGTTGGAGATATTGTACAAGATGATTGAAGAACTCAGAACCAAGGGATTCATTCGTGCTAGTGGATCGCCTTGGGGAGCCCCGATGCTTCTTGTGAAAAAGAAGGATGGTACGTCCAGGTTATGTGTTAATTATCGTACCTTGAACTTAGTGACAATCAAGAACAGATACCCTCTTTCGAGGATAGATGACTTATTTGATCAACTCAAGGGGGCTTCAGTATTCTCGAAGATTGACTTGCGCTCAGGTTATCATCAGATCAGAGTCAGAGAGAAGGACATCCCGAAGACAGCTTTTAGATCAAGATATGGGCATTGGGAGTTCCTTGTTATGCCTTTTGGAGCAACTAATGCGCCGACAGTATTCATGGACCTCATGAATCGTATCTTCATGCCTTACTTGGATCAGTTTGTGATTGTGTTCTTGTATGACATTCTGGTCTACAGCAAGAGTGAAGCGGAGCATGAGCAGCACCTCCGTATAGTTCTTCAGATCCTCAGAGAGCACCAGTTATATGCCAAGTTCAGTAAATGCGAGTTCTGGCTCGATCATATTTCGTACTTGGGTCATATCATCACTCGAGGAGGAGTAGAAGTGGATCGCCAGAAGATTGTAGCTATTGAGTCATGGCCAGTATTCAACACAGTTGTAGAAGTTCGCAGTTTCCTTGGATTGGCTGGCTATTACCGGCGATTTGTTTCAGACTTTGCTCGGATTTCAGCGCCATTGACGCAGTTGACCCACAAGGATGCACAGTTTGCTTGGACAGCAGAGTGTCAGAGTTTTTTTGAGCAGTTGAAGCGAGGCCTGATAACAGCTCCTATTCTCACGCTTCCAGATGGGACCGGAGGATTCTCAGTGTATTGTGATGCTTCAGGCAGAGGTTTAGGATGTGTTCTGATGCAGCATTGAAAGGTAATAGCTTATGCGTCACGACAACTTCGTGATCATGAAAGGAATTACCCAACCCTTGACTTAGAGCTGGCAGCAGTGGTGTTTGCACTTAAGTTGTGGAGGCACTACTTGTATGGAGACAGGGTAGAGATTTTCACCGACCACAAGAGCCTGAAGTATGTTTTCACCCAGAAGGATCTTAATATGCGTCAGAGGAGGTGGCTGGAGCTTCTTGTGGATTATGATGTCAACCTGCAGTATCATCCTGGGAAGGCCAATGTTGTTGCGGACGCATTGAGCAGGAGAGCGGGAGTTTATTTTCTAACAGCGTAACCAGAGCTGTTAGCAGATCTTCAGAAGATGGGTATTGAAGTTTTTCTCCCTTCCAGTGTGGCGTTGATGGCCAGCATGCAAGTTCAGTCCATTATAGTCGAGAGGATCCGGATGGCGCAGTCAGCAAATTCCAAGCTTCAGCGACTCAGAGCAGAGTATGAAGCAGGACGAAGACCAGAGTTATGTATTCATGAGGATGGTACACTTAGGCATGGTAAGCGTCTTTGTGTACCTAGTTGAGATATCAGACAGGAGATCATGTCAGAGGCGCACAGTTCTCAGTATTCCATCCATCCTGGCAGTACGAAGATGTACCGTGATATCCGGCAGCATTTCTGGTGGAATGGCATGAAACGGGAGATAGCTCAGTTTGTCTCTCGGTGTTTGGTTTGCCAACAAGTTAAAGCCGAACATCAGAGACCGGCTGGACTTCTTCAGCCCTTACCGATTCTAGAATGGAAGTGGGAGCATGTGACCATGGATTTTGTGACTGGATTACCTAGATCCCCAGCTAGTAGAGATACTATTTGGGTCATTATGGATAGGCTTACCAAGGTAGCGCACTTTCTCCCGTATAGAGTTGGTCAGTCGATGGCTCAGCTAGCGGAGATGTACCTCAGGCAGATTGTCAGATTGCACGGAGTGCCAGTCAGTATCACCTCGGACCGAGATTCAAGATTTACGTCACACTTTTGGCGTAGCTTGCAAGAGAGTTTGGGGACTCATCTCCAGTTCAGTTCAGCATATCACCCGCAGACAGATGGCCAGTCGGAGCGTACGATTCAGACTCTTGAAGACATGTTACGGTCTTGCACACTTGACTTCGGTGGTTCATGGGAAGATCATTTTCACCTGGTGGAATTCTCATACAATAATAGTTTCCAGGCCAGTATCCAGATGGCATCGTTCGAGGCACTGTATGGCAGAAAGTGCAGATCCCCGTTAGCCTGGGATGATGTTGGAGAGAGGCAGATGCTTGGTCCAGAAATGATTGCTCAGACCATTGAAGTAGTCAGGCGAGTCAGAGATCACCTTCGAGTTGCCCAAGATCGCCAGCGCCATTGGGCCGATTCTCATCGACGCCCTCTCGAGTTTTCGGTCGGCGATCATGTATTCCTGAGGATTTCGCCTAACCGTGGCGTCATTCGTTTCGGCGTACGGGGCAAGCTTAGTCCTAGATATATAGGACCGTTTGACATTCTGGAGCGAGTAGGAGATGTATCCTATCGTCTCGCTCTTCCACCGTCGCTAAGCGAGGTGCATGACGTGTTCCATGTATCCCAATTATGACGGTACATCCCGGACCCGAGCCACATCCTGGATCATTCAGAATTGGTTGTTGGTACCAACCTTACGTATGAGAAGAGGCCCGTGTCTATATTGGATCGAAGAGAGAAGATCCTCAAGAACAAGACTATCAAGTTAGTCCGAGTTGCTTGGGGTCATCACTCTTTGGGGGAGTCAACGTGGGAGCGTGAGGATGATATCCGATCACGATATCCCGACTTGTTTGACTCGTGAGGTATAATGTCTTTCTTATGCCTCATGCCATCAATTCCTTGCTTGCATGATTGATTGATTGCCTAGTATAATTGCCTGTGAATAGTGTAGCTTGTTCTTGTCCTTCTAGCCTCTTAATTAAATTTCGAGGACAGAATTCTTTTAAGGTGGGCAGAGTTGTAATACCTGTTGTTCGTATTACGTATTTGGAATACGTATACATATTTTATCTTATATTTGCATATCTCCTTGGTTTGGCTTGGCTTGTTTATTCTTGGTTGGGTTGGCTTGGTTCGGTTCGGTTTGTGTGGGTTTGGGTTTGGTTTTATATGGTGAACCTCCTACCTACCACCACCAACCCCTTTATTAATCCATTCCTTCATTCTCTCTCTTCATAACTCATCTTCTTCTTCCCCATTACTTCCTTCACCTACCAAAGAGAGGGAGAGAGAGGTCTAGGCAAGTGCAACTTGCTTCCACAAGAGAGCTCATTTTATTGTTCCATTAGCTTCTTCTCATATTTCTAAGACATATTAGAACTTGTCGTTTTCCATTTCGAGGCTTTAATTTTTGTAGATCTAGAAATTAGTTACTTTTGGATTTTGGTGGTTTTGATCTATTAAACTTCTTTGTTTTCAAGTTTTGATGGTTCTATGTCGTAGAGCATTTTATTCTACCCAATTTTGACCTTTGAAAAGTTGGATTTGGACTTATTTTGACCAAGTTATGGACTTTTGAAGCTTTAGGTTCAACCATGGAGTTCTTGCTGATTTGGAGAAGACAGTGAGCAGTACACGAGCTTTTTAGCTTGTGCCACTGAGCTGCGCGCGCTCTTTAGCGCAGTGCAGTCGACCCCATACGCTGCCTTTTGGGAGCGTATGACTCGCATACGCTCGCTTGCTTGACAAGGAGTCGTATCGACCCCATACACTGCCTTTTGGGAGCGTATAACTCGCATATGCTCGCTTGCTTGACAAGGAGTCGTATCGACCCTATACGCTGCCTTTTGGGAGCGTATGACTCGCATACGCTCGCTTGCTTGACAAGGAGTCGTATCGACCCCATACGCTGCCTTTTGGGAGCGTATGACTCGCATACGCTCGCTTGCTTGACAAGGAGTCGTATCGACCCCATACACTGCCTTTTGGGAGCGTATGACTCGCATACGCTCGCTTGCTTGACAAGGAGTCGTATGGACCCCATACGCTGCCTTTTGTGAGCGTTTGACCTGAGCGTAGCTTGCCCTGAGCGTACGCTGGCTTGAGCGTATGTTGACTTGAGCGTACGCTGGCTTGAGCATAGCCTAGCCTGATCGTAGCCTGACCTGAGCGTAGCCTGATTACCCTGGATCTTCTATAGCCTTGTATATTGATATTTTATCAGATATTTAACACCCATTTTATATCCTTACGTCTTTTGTCATGAACTTGATAATCACGAATTTATGTAATATGTTTGGAAAGGATAACTGAGCCTGACACGATAGTGACCCGTAGTGGTGCACTCCTAACATGAGTAACATGACATGACCTGATAGTGGCCCGTCGCGGCGCACTCCTGACTAGTACACTTGACCTGATAACCTGACATGATTATCTCGAATAGCCGTTACGACGGCTACCTGACATGACTTGTATAATTAACCTGGACACCGTGGGTGATTGTGCTTGTATAAATAAACCAGTCCTGTCTTGCATCATGTCTAGGATGGGACTCCTGAGTACCACGGTCAGGAGTACCTATTGAAATGAACTAAGGACTAATAACTAGATTAATACATTAGTCATGAAGAGATTTCCCAGCTACAGGCAATCCCGTTACCTGGGCATGCCTTGGGATCTGTAGCCTGCCGTCGAGTAGGGCACATTTCCAGCACACTGTCATGTGTTGCACCCTTCAAGCTACCTAAGGGTACATTCGTTTCCTGGACGATGTACCCACCTGAATTCAACTCTAATCTTTTAACCCGGGGAACCTGGATGGTCTGCAGGGCTTGTGGCTGTGGAATAATCTCACTGCATCTTGTTAGTAATTAGGCTTGTGACAACCTTAGTTAGTTAATGTATCAAGCCGTAATTCTTGCTTGGCCGTGAAGTGATTGGACGGAGTCTAACCAGTCTAGTCTTGCCCTGAATCCTGTTCCAGATTATTGAATGACCAGAATGCTTGTATTTATTTTTCCGATAAATGGTGAGAATTCCAAGTTCTGTTCAGACGAAGAGTTACAACCCCGGTCCTTGTTTGGTTTACGGGTTGTAACCTGGTTATCTGAATAGTTCCATGGTTATCTCGTCGTATATCATCCTGGTGTATTTTCTTTATTTCCTGTTATTACTTTTATTTATATCTTGTGCTGATTGCTGGTTTTAGTTCTTAAGTGAAGCTTCTTTTGTGGCACTTGCTCTTTCTGGGTTCTGACCTAGCTGGTTTTGTGTGGCCAGATTTCGGAGCAGCTCCAGAGGATCTACCGACCTTCCAGCCAGATGGTGGCCACTAGACGGAACCCTGACAACGAGTGGGTTATTTTTGGCTCTCCCACTCTATTGTAAAATATTCTTTTAAGGCGTTTAGCCGACGAGCACCTGTTTAGCTCGATTGCACTTTATTTACTGTCTGCCTACGGGCTGTAACATGATTAACAGATCCTAGGGTTGATCATGTATGACTAAACTCTTGCTAGTCCTAACATTTTGTAACGACTAGCTTCATGATCAGCTGAATATGTAATATTTGGGACGCCTTATTATTGTATATTTAATGATCATACATCTTGTAAAATTTACTTACTTGCTTGTGATTGAGACACTAGGCTTGTTCATGACCATAGGAGACTGTTGGCTTGTAGTAAACCCTCATGTATCTAGACAGCCGTGACCGTATAGCGAGATGGAATCCATTTCATATACGTAGCTGGCTATGTCTGCCCCCGCTCTCCAGTATTCTGGTTCTGGGGCGTGACAATACCCAACCAGCTTTGGCTCGTCACCACCAAAGGAAAGTCTCCAACCAGCAGTGCCCTGAAGATATCGTAGAATCCACTTGACCGCACTCCAATATACCCTTCCAGGATTTGAAAGATACCTGCTAACCGTACTAACTGCATGAGCAATATCTGGCCTCGTACACACCATAGCATACATAAGGCTCCCCACAGCTGAGGCATATGGAACCCGCTCCATATCTTCCTTTTCATCCTCGGTAGATGGATACTGCTCCTCAGTGAGCTTAAAGTGAGCCGCAAGAGGGGAACTCACTTTGTTCGACCCGTCCATCCCGAAACGCTGAAGTACCCGGTGAATGTACTTCGTTTGGGACAAGTATAGCAGCTTGGACTCTCTCTCTCGGCTGATCTCATCCCAAGAATAGTCTTCGCTGTGCCCAAATGCTTCATAGAGAAGGCTGCGCCCAGTTGGCGCTTCAGCTCCGCTATCCTAGTGGCATTCCGACCCACTAATAGCATATCATCAACATAGAGCAATAAAATGATGAAATCATCATCGGCAAAATATCTCACAAATACATAGTGATCCGACGTCATTCGTGCATAACCATGCTCCCCCATAAATGACTCAAACTTCCTGTACCACTGCCTCGGAGCCTGCTTCAGACCATACAAGATCTTCCTCAACCAGCAGACCAAATGTGACTTGCCCTTCTCACAGAATCCCTCCGGCTGCTCCATGTACAACTCCTCCTCAAGATCACCGTGGAGGAATGTCGTCTTCACATCCATCTGCTCGACCTCTAAGTCGAGACTAGCTGCTAATGCTAGCACCACCCGAATAGACGAATGCTTGACGACAGGCGAAAAGATCTCATCATAATCCACGCCTTTCCGCTGACCGTAGCCTTTAACTACCAGCTTCGCTTTGTATCGAGGGCGAGTAGCATCATCCGTCTGCTTCACTCTGAACACCCATCGATTCTTCAAATCCTTCTTGCCCTTTGGCAACCGCACCAGATCATAAGTGGAATTAGTGTGCAAGGAACTTATCTCCTCCTGCATAACCTCCATCCACTCCTGCCTGTGTTTGTCTTCCATTGCCTATGCAAAACTTTCGGGCTCTCCTCCGTCAGTCAATAGCACATACTCATCTGGTGAGTATCTCGTAGATGGTCGACGATCTTTGTCGGTCCTTCTCAGTGGAGCTACTGGTGCTGGCTGTATACCAACAGCCTCCGCCCCTTCAGGAACTGCCTCTCCGGCATGCTCATCCTCCTGAGGGACACCCTGACCACCATCAGCAGGCTGATGATCAAGGTTGGGAGCAACTCCATGTACCGGCTCCCCCATAACTGGATCCTCTGCGATGTCCTCTAGAAATTGCTCGAAGCGAAATGACTTTAACTCAGACAATTCCTCAGCCTCAGAAGGCGTCTCGGAATCCTGAGTGTTGGTCATGGTCTGATCCTCGACGAATACCACGTCCCTGCTTCTGTAGAGCTTTCTTTCCACCGGATCGAAGAGTCTATAGCCAAACTCATCCCGAACGTAGCCGACAAAGACGTATCGCCTCGTCTTCGGCTCAAGTTTGGTCCTCTCGTCCTTTGGTACATGCACGAAGGCCTTACAGCCAAACACTCGCAGGTGATTGTATGACGGCTCTTTGTCGTACCATACTTTGTGAGGCACATCACCCTGCAAAGGAGCACTAGGAGACAAATTAATAACATAAGCAGCTGTGAGAAGAGCCTCACCCCAGTAACTGCCCGGCAAGTTTGCTTCTGATAGCAAACATCGCACCCTCTCCATCAGTGTCCTGTTCATGCGCTCCGCTACACAATTGAGCTGAGGTGTCTTGGTCGGAGTCTTCTGGTGTCGTATCCCCTACTCTCTGCAATAAGCATTAAAGGGACCAATGTATTCGCCGCCATTGTCGGACCGAACACACAACAACTTCTTGCCTGTCTCCCTTTCAACAGAGGCCTGAAACTCCTTGAAAGTAGGCAGCACCTGATCCTTGGTCTTTAAGGCATAGACCCAAACCTTCCTGGAACAGTCATCAATAAAGGTTACAAAGTAAGAAGCACCACCAAGAGATTTTACCTTCATATGACCGCAGACATCCGAGTGAATCAACTCGAGGAACGTCGGCTCCTTGAACTTGGGTGACTTTGAAAAGACACCCAATTTTGCTTCCCAGCTAAACAGTGCGTGTACTTCTCCAACTTTGTAGACTTGAGCCCCGGAATCACCTTCCTGTTCACCAAGTAGCTCATCCCCTTCTCACTGATATGGCCGAGCCGTCTGTGCCACAACTCGGTAGACGCATCACTGACTGCGTTCACCTCCTGTGCCCCCTGTGCGCTCCCCTCCATATAGTAGAGACCGGACTTCTTGCTTCCTCTGGCAATCACCATCGAACCCCTGGAATGCTTCCGCTGACTGTTCCTGAAGAGACTGAAGATCCCTCGTCATCCAACCTTCCAACCGACACCAGGTTGAAACGAATATCAGGGACATGACGAACATCTTTGAGAACAAGAACCACACCCGTCTTCGTTCTCAAATGCACATCTCCAACGGCAACCACCTTTGACACATCTCCGTTGCCCATCTTCAACACTCCACAGTCGCCTGTAGTGTAAGTGGCAAACAGTGCCATGTTGTGAGATATATGTGCTGAAGCCTCTGAGTCCACCAGCCAAGAATTGTCATCGCAGGCGAGGTTAGTAATGACCTCATCACCTACGACGATCACATCGCCTCCATGCATCGAGGCCGCCGCTGTAGTGTTCTCTTCTTGCTTCCCCTTGTCGTCCTTCTTCTCTCTCTTCCAAGCGAAACAGTTCTGCTTGATGTGGCCCTTCTAACCATAATGGTAACACTCTGAGTCCTCGTAACGACCCTTGGACATCCCCCTGCTCTTGTCTCTGCCACCACCTGGACCCCTGCTTTTGCCCCTTTCGCGGCTCTCTGAAACAAGTGCCTCTGAGTGGTGGGATGTGGATGAAGTGCCCTGAGAACGTCTCCGCATCTCTTCATTCAACACCCCGCTCTTGGCAAACTCCAGACTGACCACGCCCTCTGGAGCAGGAGCGATCATAGATACTCGTACGGTCTCCCACGAGTCTGGCAAAGTACACAGCAGCCACAGTCCCTGAACTTCGTCGTCGAACTTGACTCCCATAGAAGATAGCTGGTCAACCACGCCCTGGAACTCACTCAAGTGGTCCAAAATAGACGCCCCATCCTTGTATCGCAGACCCATCATCGTTTGGATCAGGAACAATTTGTTTACCCCGGTCTTCTTCGCATACAAGGATTCCAGCTTATCCCACAACGTCTTTGCGTGCTCAATATTGGCAACGTGGTTGTACACGTTCTCGTCCACAAACTGCCGTATGTATCCACACACTTGTATATGCTCGAATGTCTAGTCCTCCTCGGATTTATTACTGGGCTTCTCGGTTGCAAACACGGGTAGATGTAGCTTCTTGACAAACAGCAAATCTTTCATCTTGCTCCGCCAATAGTGATAGTTGGTGCCGTTCAGGTTCACCATGCGCACCGACTTCACGTCCATCTCTCCTCTCTGGTTTCTCTGTCAACTACTGACACCCCTTCTGAATTCCAGAACCTGGCTCTGATACCACTCTGTTGGGAAAGAAATGCGGAAACCTTTCCCCAAACCGGAGAGTACCTGTGAGAGGACCGAGCAATACAACGCACGAACCCAAAAACAACCACACAAAACAATCCACGCAGACACAGAGAATTTTTGACGTGGAAAACCCTTACGGGAAAAACTACGGGACGATCGGAATCCAACCCTAAGAAGCCTCCACTAATGGAATAGAAGAATTACACCCTCTACAAACTCCTCCCGATCCAAATCGGATCCCCACAACACTCAGAAGTAAGAACAATGATTACAAGGCTACGAAGAGCGAGAAAGACGAGTAAAGATTACCCGAACACGATCTCCTTCGAAAAACAACCTTCAATCCTCCGTCTTCTCTCCCGAAGTTGTAATGGCACTCTTGCCTCCTTCCTCTCTCTTTCTTGTGTTACGTTGCGTTATGAATTAGGGTTTGGAAATCCCAACTTAACTCCCCAATCCCGCAACCAACCTGGACCGTTGGATTAGATCCAGTGGTAAAAAGTCACCCTAAAATCCACTTCAGCCCCCGACGACACAGAGTTCGGCCATAACTCTGTGTCGGGCAACCAGCACTGGCCGACCCAATTCTGGAATGGGGAGGCAGAGTTCGGCCAGAACTCTGCCTGGGGTAGAGTTCGGCCCGAACTCGGCCCCCCTGCTTCCAACAGCTCCCTGTAGCTCCATCAGCAGCCCCGCTTCCTCCCCGAGCTTCTTCGACACACGAACGGCGCTCGTCGCACTCCGGGGTCTTCTCCACATAGGTTGGGAACCCCACCCACTCCAACATTATTTTATTTTGATATTTATAAAAATATGTGAATGATTGGTCAATGATTGTAGCAAAAATTCATTCTTGAAGAATCTGCAAGGAGATGGTTTTTTCAAACAATTGTAGCTGATTGGCGATGTTGGAAAAGTCGTTCGAAGCAAAAACATTTTAAGAGTCACACTACATTTTCAGCATGTCTAAAAGATCGTCCTGAGGCAATACCCATGAAACAATGGGACAGAGTTGTATGACGTTGGAATTCTGAAGAGGCAAAGGTACTTCTCTAGTTTAAGATTCTCTAGTTGTATTTGTAAATGTCCAATTTTAAGGATTTGTTTATATTTGGGATAATTGAGAATGTTGTACATGTTTTATTTAATTTATTTTATAGTTGTAGTTATGGAAAGTAGCTTATACATTATCTTAGAAGAATTTGTTCACAAATGATTCTAGAATGATTTGTCAATTAATTACAGCTAACAAGTGAGACAAACACAAGGAATAAGATGAAAGTAAAGTACACTCATACTATAGGTAGCAAGAGTTTTGCTCGAGTGCGAGAAGAGGAGGTACGCTTAAATCATTTTTATTATTTATTTTATTATTTTGTTTTGCTTGTTTGATAAATTTTTATTTACTTAGAAAAAGTGAAGACCCAATGGAGAGGAGCCATCTGAAGTGGAGATGTTTGTCTTAACAAGAAAAACGAAGGATGGAACGTTAAAACTTGATGAGGATACTATAGTAAGTTATATATGTCCAATATATTGTCAATTTATCTTCTTCTTTTTTACTTTCGGCCAAAACACTATCCAAAACATGATTAGATATAGGTAATAGTAAGTTCTATTGTAAACAAACGTGTGTGTGTGTGTATATATATATATATAAATATATTTCAAAATGTATATATCGTGTCAATGGTGGTAATGATCTATAAGTAATATGAACCATGTTTATGTTTATGTTTATTATTATAAGTTGTCCGCAGTTCCACCAATACTTTTTATTAAGATCCTTGTTAGAAGTTTGGATTTGGCCCAAATTTATTAATACCATAAATTACATCAGGGTTTTAGAGCTTGTGTGTTTGTTTCTGCATTATTAATATTTATGTAGTCTTATTTTGTTAATTTTTAAAATTCATAGCTAGAATTTACTTGGTGATCAGCATTTTCAATTAAGGCTGAGAAAGTGTATTGTTTTTGTCCCAAATATAAGTTTGACATCTCATGTTTTACTATAACATGTATTATTTACTAGCTTCTTTTTATTCTAATAATATGTTTACTGATTTTATGCCTAATTATATATGTAGATTGAACTTGAAAGTTTGACATCTCAAGTTTCTGATACTCCCGAAAGTAATATTGCGAGAGAAAATTTTTTGAAGAAAGTTTTTAAAGAGCTTCCTGGATGTGCGCCTCTCTATGTTAAAGGCATAGCACCTTCTGATTTAAAAAAAAATCAACAAGTTATGTATCAGCACAAGTGCTCGAAAACTTATCTATAAGGGAAAAAAGGTAGTAGAGAAGTATGAAGCAATGATTACTAAATTGCAAACTTTTATAACGAACCTGGCAGCAGCTTATCCTAATGCTCAACTACCTTCTGGTTTGATTTCGCCTCCTTTAGTTAATGGTGGCTCACATCAAGATGAATCAAGTTTACCTCGTGTCAACGGTCAGGTGATTAGTCGATCTTTATCAACAAGAAGTTAAGTACTAACTACTAATGGATATTATATTTTTTGTTTGTAGTTTAACGAAGATGAGGATGGTGAAGATGAAGATGGACATGAAGATATTTAAATTTTTGATTAGTCTATAGAATTATTTCACCGATCTATCCTTATGACGTTTGGATTAAGTTTTTTTTGTAAGCACTTTGAATTACACAAAGCTAGATAATTTATGTCTTAAATATTGTTGAATTTTGAATAAGTGTCTTTGTAAGCCCTTTGAATTAAATGAAGCTACATAATTTGTCTTAAATATGTTGGATTCATGGTTGATGTTTCTTTGTCGAGTGAAGTATAGTTTATATTATGAGAATGATGAATCTTATCCATTTGGATCAATGATGGTTTGATTAATAGTAATATCATTTATATTTATTTTTACAGGTTGATGCATCTAATGTATATTGAGAGAAATATTGATCAAATATTATTTCTAAAAAATAAATAAAAATTAATTGTAAGGGTTTTGCAAGTGTTGCAAGAAACCAATATTTCAAATGCCTACAAAACGTTGCAATATCCTTCTATAATTGTTGTCAATTTAATTCTATTCTCAAGGGTTTCTAAAACTGTTGTAGATTACTTGAATTGAATTGTTGCCATACAAACTAAACTAGTTGCAAAAGCCTGCTCGAAATCGTTGCACATTTATTATTTTTGCAACAGTTTTTCCCATTATTGCTTATTCGTTTTGCAACCATTACTTACTCGTTGTCTTAAAGATTTATCTGCCATGGTTTTAACTGTTGTCTAATCCCGTAACGATTTTTAATTGTTGCATGAAATATTTAGGCTACAGTTAGTAACCGTCACGCTTTAGTCAATAGCTACAATGGTTTATTCATCGTTACCAAATAAATTATTAACAACACCATACAACCATTGCACATTAATGCCAGACCCATTGCATAATACATTATTTGCAACTATTTATTGAACTGTTGCAAATATCTTCGATAACCGTCGCAAGAGGAATCTGCAACGCTCACTATCACAATGGTTACAATAACCGTTGCAAATTGATATCACAACAGTTTATATTAATTTTGCAATAGTTTTTGACCGTTCTAAAATACCCATATTTCTTGTAGTGAGGGTGACAGCTAGGGTTAGTAGGGAAAGAGTGCAGAAGAGAGCTTATAAATAGAGGAGAGGGCTTGGAGTAGCCGTTCGGCTAGCTGGAGTGGGTAGGTGTCGTATGGCGTGGCCTCTACTCGCCTTCAATCTGCAGGAACAGTACCATGCGGTACTCAGCAAGAGCAGCTGCTCTCGACAGCTTACGTGTTGGGGTATGCTTGGGCCTAAGTAGCGGGTTAGGGTTTTGGGCTTAGCTTATAGTAGATGCAATGTTTCCTCTTTCACAACTTAATATACATCCCACCATATATAAGGAATGGTTAAGAGGCCCAAGGCTAAGGAAGTGTTAAAAAAATTATTGGTAAGGGTTTTAAGCACAGAGGAATGAGGAGACCACAAAATTAGGCCTAACATAATTATTAACAAAAATATTTAAAAGTATAAAATATATATATGTATAAGAGAAATATAGTTATATATATATATATATATATATCCTTTTAATTAAAAATAATACTAGCTATATTTATAATTAGAATGGGGGGGTTTACATCCTTCGCTTCCTAGAAGAATTTTATTCCTGAAATTAAGGTGTAGTCACGGATAGAAATACAATAAGTGGAGCTTTATGAAAATTAAATGCAGCATGCAAGTTCGTACCTGGCTCCTCAAACAAATGTGGGAAGCACTCTCGAATGGAATCCTCGTGCTCCCAAGTCGATTCACCCTGTGAGTGATGCTTCCATGCAACATGGATTAGTCAAATAGTCTGCCCCCACAATACCTTCTCACTGGGTATTCCGAAATAAATAAAATGAGAATGGTTTAGTCACTCATAATAAGGCTCGATCATATCTCAAGGATACAACCAAGAGGAAGGTATGGACTACGATGAGATCTATGTCCCTGTTGTGAGATTAGAATCCATTCGCATGTTGTGTGCATTTACATATTTTCATAACTTCAATCTTTTTCAAATGGATGTAAAGAGTGCTTTTCTTAATGGTTTCATAAAAGAAGAAGTTTATGTAGCTCAACCTCCAGGTTTAATTAATTTAAAAAATCTTGATTATATATTCATGTTGAAGAAAGCCTTATACGGTTTGAAACAAGCCCCTCGTGCTTGGTACAACCATCTAAGTTCTTTTGTACTTGATAATTGTTTTTTAAAAGCAAGGTTGATACTATACTGTTTATAAAGTCTTCATATGGAAATCTTCTTTTAATTCAAATTTATGTTGATAATATTATCTTTGGATCTACTGATGAATATCTCTGTCAAGAATTCTCTAAGTGTATACAGAAAGAGTTTGATATAAGCATGATGGGAGAACATAAATTCTTTCTTGGGCTACAAATTAACAAACCAATAATGGACGTTCATCAACTAAGGCCAATACGCAAAAGATTTGCTATAGAAGTTCGTTCTCGAATCCGTCAAACCCCTTGGCACTCCAATGGCAACTTCAACCAAGCTTGATGTAGATGAATAAGACAAACCTGTCGACATACGTAAGTATCGAGGTATGATTGGTAGTTTACTTTATCTAATTGCTAGTCGTCCTGATATATATTTAGTGTTTGGTTGGGTGCAAGATTTCAAGCTAACCCTAAGGAAACACACTTGTGCGTAGTTAAGTGTATCTTCCGATACCTTAAAGGCACTTCTTCTGTTGGCTTATGGTATCCCAAAACCACGTCATTTGTCCTAACCGATTATTCGAATACTAATTTTGCTGGATGCAAAATGGATCAAAAAAGTACTAGCGGCACATGTCATTTCCTATGTAAGGCTCTAGTCTCTTAGTTTAGCAAAAAGCAATATTCTATCTCATTATCAACTACTGAGGCTGAGTACATCGTCGTAGGACGTTGTTGTGCACAAATTTTATGGATAAAGCAAACCCTAGAAGACTTTGATTTATACTACAGCATATACCCATTTTTTGTGAAAATACTAATACTATCAACTTGACTAAGAATCTTGTATGTCACTCTTGCACGAATCACATTGAGATTCGACATCACTTTCTTAGGGACCATCAAGTAAATGGAGGCATCAGTTTAGAATATGTAGACACAGAGAAACAATTGGCTGACATCTTTACAAAATCTTTAGCGGAAGATCGATTCAATTATTTACGTCGAGAATTAGGAATTGTAGACGTCAATAATGTTAATTAATTTTATCTTATTAATTACTTTTCAATATGCAAAAACTATTTTTGAGACAAGCCTAGAAAGGGTCTATATGTCACCACGGCTACGGCTAAAGCAAAGCGGTATTTAAGCGTCCCCCGGTGGACCTTTGTTATTTAGAATAGTTCATCTACAGCTAATATGAGACAGTAACTACATAAATAATTTAATTTGTAAAATAAATTTAATTATATTAATTAAAATTTAAAATTACTAATCTTGGAATTAAATAATTAAAAATGAATAATAAATACAAAGTGATATTTTGGTTTATGTGCCAAATTACCTCAACAGAGTTCTAGGCAAACTCGACCCGAATTCGGCCAGAGTTCGGCACTAATTCGATTGGTGTCAGGTTTTTAAACAACACCTGAATGGCCCCACTTGTATTTCTTCTTTCTTCTCCTCCAAACAGCAGCACAGCAGCCGCGAAAACACCCTAAAGCCCTAGATTTTCAACTCTTGATTCTGCCCTACTCCTTTTGATTTTTGCTTCAAAATTTTGGATTTGGGCGTAGAATCTCCTCCTCTTCCACATACTCTAATCTGAGAAGGTATAATTTATTCTATCTCTCCGTGCCTCAATTTTTCAATTTCATAGAAACTTTATGTTTTCTTTGAAAATCATGACTAGAAATAACAATCCTTTCAAGGAAAAGAAGACGGCTAGTGAGGGAGCCTCATGTTCTGATCCTATCCCAGTATCTCTTTTTTGCCCATCCAAGCGGA
>JANAVB010002590.1:0-28216 GCA_029216955.1 Iris pallida
TCTCCCTCTTCTTCCTTCTTCCCGGATCTCCCTCTTCTCTCTCTTCCCTCTCCCTATGTTTTTGTAAAGAAAATGAAAAGTTGTAGTAGCAGCTGTACCAATAAGTGGGGAAAGGGAGAGGGATAGGTAAGGGTATTATCATATTTTTTTTTTTTTTTTTTTTTTTTTTTTTTTTTTTTTTTTTTTTTTTTAGGGATAGGTAAGGGTATTATATGTAAGGGTATATACATATATATATATATATATATATATATCTATATATATAATATATATATATGTGTGTGTGTGGTGTGTGTGTGTGTGGATACTAATTTAATTAAACTTTTTTAGTAATAATTATTATGATTTCTGCTAGTATATTTTTATTATGAATACTGTCATTAGTATCCTTATTATAATCATTAAGTATAAAATTTACATAAATATTTTATAGTAGGCTTGGAAAACTTCATTATCTTCAAATCTAGTTTTAAACCCTAAATTAATTTCTACTAGAATACTAATTTATAATAAAAAAATTGGCCCATAAATGTAGTTTCAAAATTATAAAATAATTTTTGGTATTTTAAACGAAATATAGTTTTCTATCCCAAATCATATTTTTACAAAGTTAGAATTTTAAGCCTAAAATAATTTATGATTTTTTGACCATTTTCTAAAATTATTTTAAAATAAAAATGGTTTTTAAAGTATTATATATATATATATATATATATATATATATATATATATATATATATATATATAATATATATATATTTCCAAAAATATAGTATTTTCTCTCCGTGATTTCCATCGACTATCAATGACTAATCGTATTTCATATCCCTTCCAAAACATGACTTCCTTATGACGATCCTAACTAATTAGGTTGTTTTGGACTCGATAGAACAATCTGTGCTATCATCGGAGGCCATTTTGCGTAGTGGTAACTCCAAAGTCAATTTTGTGTCGTCCTGATCATTGTACCATACCAGCGCCACTCCAGGCAAGATACCTTTCCATTACTGTCTATTTACTTTAGCTCACTTTATTACATGCATTTAGTTATTATTTCTTTGCTACAATATAAAAATCATGCCTCTTTGTCATATTGATTGCATGTAACTATTTGTCATAAATTGTACTTCTTTGTTTCCTATATACACATTTGACCTAGAAGAAAGAGACCACCTGCATTCATTGGCCTTGACACATGTTTGTCACAAGTCACGAGTCACATATAGATCTCGGACTTGCGTATCGACTGGCCAGCAGTACATATAGGACGAGCATTAGGCTATAACTACTATAGTAGGATTGCATGATAGAAGACATAGTAGTTATTAAAGCTAGAACATTGGGTGGGGAGAATACAATTAAACGTAGAACTCCTCCCTATCTATCGTAGACTCGCTCGCCATTGAGGAACGATAGTAGACTATATGCTATAGACTTGCTCGATACTGAGGAATGGTATATAGTATTTAGACTCGCTATTGAGGTATTGTACTATATTATTTTACCTTGACTGACTTAGAGGTTATGCAACCATGCACTATTTTCGATTGCACTACACCTAGAGTGGTTAGGTGACCTTATCCGTTAGGTATAGATACTTTTGGTTTGTGTACTTATACCTGATTATGGCTTGGAATAGTATCTTGTCGCGAACTAGTTTGCCACACCTTGTCCTTGTTTGGTTGTAGGTGTGCTTTACTGTTTCGATGATAAGGGACTAAACATTTTGGTCCAGATACTATATTGGATTCATGGCATGGAAAAGTACTTCATCATGGATTAGGGTGACATCTTTTGTCCTTGTTTGGTTAGGGGGATAGTACGCTAATTCAAGGGTAAAGTATTGGACCATGTTATGATCCGATTTGACTTATTATTTAGTTTATATCCAGTATTATGGTATGTTTTTTGTATATTGTTACGTCCCTTTGAAGACCTGGTGTTCCTCCAGGTATGTGTTTACGTGACTTCCTGCAGGTATTCTAGCCAAGGTCGTGATCATCTCTTTTCTATCAAGATGACTTGCTCTTAGATTGTTCTTGCTACTTTTGACAAATCCTGTCATTACTATGTATTGCTTCTCTTTTAAATAGTTGGTAATAGATTTGTCTCCGTCCAACAACTTGTATAAAAGGAATTCATATGGAATATAAAATCTTTTATCCTTTTATTTGTGGATGAGATTTAGTGAGCCATGATTATACTGTATTTACAGCTTACGTGTATTTATTATACGGCGAGCATGTCTACGTACCTAGTCCTATGTATTTTGAGACTGTAGCATTACATATTTTTGTGGTGGCCCATGTAGGTCTACGAATAAATTGTTTGGTTACTTACAGTACCAAGCAAGCCTGTATGTAGGATTAGAGTCTAGGATCTCATCCACATACTTGATCTCCTTTCTTGATTCCATTTTTGAACTCTCATTCGACTACCTTGAATTGTATCATGTTTGATCTATTTCTACCATAAAATCTTATCTTTCTTTCGTGCTTAATAGAAGTTAGGAAGGTAACTTCTACTAGGTATATATGCCCCCATTGGTTCAATTACACTACTAGTTGAACTCTTGTAAGTTGAGTAGAATGCCTCACGACCTAACATTCCCTTTGATCCTATGACCCATTAAAGGGGATACTAAAAGGTTTACCTAGACTATAGAGTTTAGAGGACCCTAACCCATTTTGTTGACCAAAGCCTTAGATAAAAGGATAGTAGGACGATAGTATAGGCCCAAATACTGAACAAGACTTAGATTCTTAAGGAACTTGCACTATTTACATCATTATTTTACGTACTTATATTTTGGACTATTGTGACTAATGCTGCAATTATAGGCTAGTTTCGCAAGCTTACACTTTTATCGGGCTTGTTCAGGACATATACTTTATTGTGGACGCCCACTAACATATTGTCTAACCAGAACTGGTGTATTATGGTCTGATCAACCTAATGCATTTGGTTCGTTCTTCATATAATGATTCTATGTGGATTGAGATATAGTTAACTTGCCTACTAGGATCACATCTGTAACTGCATTGACAACTCTCTTTTGAACTATTCAATCGCCTTTGAAACCCATAATGCAATTCCATCACATCTTTCTTGAACTCTTTATTGTTTTTCGTCACCTATTTCGAAAAAATTAACTCTCGTAGATACGGAGTATTCCCTTATGGCCACGATAGTTGTGTACAAAAGTGTAGTTAGCCATTACCAACCCACATGACTACATCCTTATCTTGAGTTACTCGTCCTTCCCTCGACTCTACATCTATTATCATGACCTTCTAATCATTAAAATTTAAGAATGATTAGAATTGTACCCTTAATCATAGCTCCAACCTAGATGACTATCATACAATCTTCCGTGATTGAGCGATCTTGTTCCTTAAGGTTTCCCTTATGTAAAGATAAAAAATTAGATCAGGGCACCCTTCAGTTAGAACAAGGCTAGATTAGAACACCCCCTAGACGATATTTGGATAAGATGATTATGTGATTATGAAGCATGTAGGATAGGATTGCACATTGAATTTGAGGAAGACACTAGTAGATGAAAAAAATTAGGAAAATTTCATGTTATGATAAAGAGATATTTTGATGTTATTAGATTAATCAATTGTTGAGGAAGAAACTTTTTATTTTGATGCTTTAAGGATTAGACCACCTTGATGACTATGGATATGGGTTTCATTAGAGATTTATTGAATTCAAATTTTGGGGAGTTTTAATATTTTAAAGAATATTAAAATTTTATGGAATATAAATTTGAGGAGAAGTCAAATAAAAATTTAATAAGAATTATTATTAAAAAGGGAATATGGACGATTATGTTAAATCACAAATTTTGAGGGTTATGACGACATCCAAGAGTGATTTTAAATTTAAAAAATTGGGCTGGTGAGTAAATTTTTGAGATAAAGAAATTTTTATCTATTTTAGAATTATTGTTTGATAGTAGAATTAGATACTAATGGCTTGTCATGTGATATCTCCTAAACCATATCAGTGATTTTATCTAAATCATGATTTCTAAATGGGTTGTCATGAGATAAAGAAATTCATTGTACGTCATTTTCTTCTCCAATGCTTTGATCGTATTTTCTTATCGAAAAAACTATTATATCTCCTCAAACCTTCCTACCCTAGTTATTTCTAATTTCGAGGACGAAATTCTTGTAAGTTGGGTAGGATGTAAACCCCCAAAAAAATTACTATAATTTTTATTTTTATAATAAATTTATTTTGGTATTTGTATGTCAAGTGCGAATAGGTATATGAGAAGCGTATATATTTTTTTTATACAAAAGTTTTATTATAGATTTTCTAACATAGAAAATAAGTATACTTTTCAAAAATAGTATAAGGTAAATATTTTTATTTACTTAAAGTTGTAAAATGCGTTGCGTCGAGATTTGGCAACTTTATTTATTTATTTATTTTTAAAAGGCTATTCTATTTTCTTGTACAAGTATAAGTAGTAATTTAGAAAACTATATTTTATGTAAATATTCCATTTACATGCGAGGTACATGAATTTTAATTCATGCATATCTTTTAATTTTCAAATTTTATTTTTTATTATTTTTTATTTATTTATAAAAGATATTTTAAATTTTGTTGATTTAATGTTTAATTAATTATGGTGATTTAAATTTGGAATTAATTTTACTAATTTTATATAAATAATTTTAAAGATGGAATTATCTAGATTTAAATTAGATTTGATTGAATTGGTTTTAAATGTTTTTAAATTAAATGTGTAATTATCTAAAAGAGGTTTAATTTTTCCAACTCCTTATTCAACTAGGAGTTTCTACCGCCTATATCTAGACGAGGGTTAGGCTATAGCTACTTATAGGATTACATGATAGAATACTAGTAGTTATTAGAGCTAGAACATTAGGTGGGGAGAATACAATTGGACGTGGACGTCCTCCCTATCTATCGTAGACTTGCTCACCATTGAGGAATGATAGGTAGACTATTTAATATAGACTCGCTCGATACTCGAGAATGGTATATAGTATTTAGACTCACTACTGAGGTACTGTACTGTATTATTTTATCATGACTGACTTGGAGGTTTTGCGACCATGCACTATTCTTGATTGCATTACACCTAGAGTGGTTAGGTGACCTTATCCATTAAGAATAGGTACTTTTAGTTTATGTACTTATACCAGATCGTGGCTTAGAACAGTATCTTGTCACGAACTAGTTTGCCAAACCTTGTCCTTGTTTGGTTGTAGGTGTGGTTCACTGCTTTGATTATAAGGAACTGAACCTTGTTGTGGTTCGGATACTATATTGGATTCATGGCATGGAAAGATACTTCATCGTGGATTAGGGTACCATCTCATGTCCTTGTTTGCTTTGGGGAATGGTACGCTAATTCATGGGTGGAGTATTGGACCATGTTATGATCCGATTTGACTTTTTATTGAGCAGTTTATATTCAATATTATGCTATATTTTTATGTATCTTGTTACGTCCCTCTGAGCTCATATAAAAGTCTGTGCCATAATCGGAGCCCATCTTACATAGTAGCAACTCTGAAGTTAATTCCCTGCCGTCGTGATCATCGCACCACACAAGGCGCCACTCCAAGCAAGATACCTTGCCATTACTGTCTATTTACTTTAGCTCACTTTATTACATGCATTTAGTTATTATTTCTTTGCTACAATATGAAAATCATGCTTCTTTGTCATATTTGATTACCAGTAATTATTTAGTTATAAATTGTGCTTCTTTGTTTCCTATATGTAGAAGGAAGAGACCACTTGTACATTCATTGGCCTTGACACATGTTTGCCATGAGTCACGATTTGCATATAGATCTCGAACTTGCGTATAGACTGGCCAGCGGTATATATCGGACGAGCATTAGGCTATAACTACTAATAGGATTGCGTGATAGAAGACTAGTAGTTATTAGAGTTAGAACATTGGGTGGGAAGAATACAATTGGACGAAGACCTCCTCCTATCTATCGTAGACTCGTTCGCCACTGAGGAACGATAGGAAGACTATATGCGATAGACTCGCTCGATATTGAGGAATGGTATATAGTTATTATACTCGCTACTGAGGTACTATATTGTATTATTTTATCTCGACTGACTTGGAGGTTATGCGACCATACACTATTCTCGATTGTATTACACCTAGAGTGGTTAGGTGACCTTAACCGTTAGGTATAGGTACTTTGGGGTTTGTGTACTTACACCTAGAGTGGTTATCTGACCTTATCTCTTTTAAAATAGTTGATAGTGGATTTGTCTTCGTCCAACAACTTATACAAATGACAATTCATATGGAATATAATATCTTTTATTCTTTTATTTGTTGATGAGATTTACAGCTTATTTATATTTATTATACGTCTGGCATGTCTATGTACCTAATCCTACATATTTTAGGACCGGTGCGTTAATATATATATATTTTATATATATATATATATATATATATATATATATATATATATATATATATATACATATATATATATATATATATATATATATATATTACGAAAAAAATATAAAAATATATATATATATATATATATTACGAAAAAGTATTTATTGAATGTTAAACGCCCCAGAAGGGGATGCAGACCGAGATAGAACAGAAACTCAAGACCCAATACACCATAAGCCTCAAAAAAGAATTCTAAAATACTACCAAGCAGCACGAAGGTCGCTCTCCCCTCCTCACTTCTCAATGAAGACTAACTCTTAAACCCCTCCAGGGACTGTGACTTGGAAGCCGATCATAAAGTCATAATGAGCTGTGGGATCTGCCTATTGTGACTCTTCAGTTTCCTAACAATGTCGAACTTCCCCTTCCCACGCCGAGATTCCCCTTTATTTGTGGGAGGATTGACTCTAAATGAACAATCGGATACCTTCACCCACGCGCTCGTCTCCGAATCTCCCCTAGAACCGAGAGACCCGATCGGAGCAGATCAAGAAATGTCTTTGGTTACTCCTGCCGAAAGTGTCTCCAAGTCCGCGTCCACCTCGTCCGTCCAACTACGTCAGCCGTCCGAACTAGACAGAAGAGTGATGGGATATGCTGAGGAGGGGAGAGCCTCTAAGCCCTCGTCAAAGTGACCTGGGTCCAAAGCCTAATCAAGAGAACTGCCATCGGATGGATCGGAAAACTGAGCCGTAGGATCGACCTCCGAAACAATCGTAACCGGATCAAGGGTGGGTCCTAGGATAGGCACGAAAGCGGCGTTGGCCGAGACCTCGCCCGAGAATTCGCTAGCAGACTCGGAGGAAGGAGCCAAGACCGCCTCCGCATGAGCATGGCCGTCGTCCAGAGGCGCACTACAAACAATATTCTGAGGAAGAGAAGATGGTGAAGCGTCCGTACTGGATTGGGGGGCCTCCTTATATATATATATATATATATATATATATATATATATATATATATATATATATATATATATATATAAGAAGGCCCCCCCCCAAAAAAAAAGAATATATATATATATATATATATATATATTTATATATATATATATATATATATATATATATATATATATAAAAATATATATATAAATAATATATATATATATATATATATATATATATATATATATATATATATATATATATATATATATATATTCTTTCTTTCTTTTGGGGACGGGGGGCCTCCTTATATATATATATATATATATATATATATATATATATAATATATATATATATATATATATATATATATATATATATATATATATATATATATATATATATATTTTATATATATATATATATATATATATATATATATATATATATATATATATATATAAGGAGGCCCCCCGTCCCCAAAAAAAAGAAAGAATATATATATATATATATATATATATATATATATATATATATATATATTTTATCATATATATATATATATGATAAAATATATATATATATATATATATATATATATATATATATATATATGATTTTATTTTTGGAGAAGGGAAACTTTATTGATGTATCAGGCGCAAAATGTCGAAGCCTATACAAGTAAAAGCGCCACGCACCCAAAAAGAAAGAAAAGACGACAAAAGGACTTAGAGCGTCTGCCCAAATAAAAGGCAGAGGCTAGATCAAGGCATCCCAAAGCTGTCCTCGGAGTGACTGCAGTGCCGCCTGGTACGATGGACCTGACGGAGGACTTCTCTAAGGAGCAGATAAGGGAGGAATTGACGCCCCTCGTACCTGAACTTGTTCCAATTTTTCCATAGAACCCAGATACCGGCGGCTACGACGATCTGATGACCGTGGGAGCGACCCCAGTAGGCAAGGAGATCGTTGAAGCCTCTAGGATGGTGATTAAACTGTAGCTTTGTGTTTAGGTTTGACCACAACTGTGCTGCCAGATCTCCGGAATGCAGGATGTGCTCCATCGACTCCTCGTAGGGTGAACAGTAGCAGTGGCATCTCGATGCGAGGCTGTAGCCGAAAGAGGTGATGGTATCGTCTGTGGGAAGTTTTCGTCTTTGAGCTCTCCAGATGAGGATGGACTATTTGTTTGGGATGCATGATTACCAGTAGAGGGCGATGAAGGGGGACGTAGTGTCGGTCCCTCTGACAACAGTCTTGGCCGAAGCCAACGAGAAAGAGCCGGTAGAATTGGGGATCTACCGCAGGGAGTCCAGTTCGTTGGAGATTTGTAAATTGGCAGCTGCGAGACAATCGGCCCCGTCCTGTCCTAGCCAGTCGCTGACTCTGTTCCATATCCATCCCGAAGTGTTATCCCACAGGTCGCGGATCTCCCTGATGAGAGAGCAGTGCACGTTGCGGGGCGAGTCGCCCAGCCAACGCTCATGAGTCATCGAGGAGTGTCCATCGCCCAACTGCAGTCGGATAAGGGGTTCGGCGAGCTCGCGGCTCCTGGAGATGCAACGCCAGGTGGCCGAGGACCTATTGTTCACTAAGACCACCGTAGGGTGAGCAAATCTGAAGTATCTGGCCTTCATGAACCTGGTCCAGAGCAAATGGTCCGTGTGAAGCTTCCACCAAAGCTTCATGGAGTGAGCGTCCACTAAGTGCTCCAATCTGCTAAATCCAAGTCCGCCCTCCTCTGTGGGTTTAGCCATGGTGACCCAACTGGCCCAGTGGTGCTTGTCCTCCCCATTAGAGTGACCCCAAAAGAATCTGGCGAAGAGGGATTCGAGCGATGAGAGGACCTTCTTGGGGGGGCGCAGGCGGCCAAGATGTGGGTAGGGATGGAGGAGAGAACGTTCTTGACTAGAATCATCTTCCCACCAGGGGATAGGGTCACGTTATGCCAGCCCGTGATCTTCTTCCTGATGGAGGTCACTAAGGGCTCGAAGATGCTGGAGTTGGACTTGCCGTACACTAACGGGCAGCCTAAGTAGAAGAACAAAGGGTACGAGGTGGCAAAGGAAGTCAAGTTAGAGATCCTAGAGGAGTGATTCATGTTCGCTTTGTGGTGGGTGTAGATGACTTTTTTATTGTTATTGACCCGCTGGCCAGAGCATTTGGCGTATCACTCCAGCGTTTTGTGAACGACCTCAACTGATCCGGTGTCACCTAAGGAGAAAATGAGGACATCATCGGCGTAAGCGAGGTGAGTGATAATGGGACAACCTGTGGTGGTGTGGAAGTGGTGGAATTGAGGGTTGTTGATCATGCTTTTGAGATTTCTGCTGAGAGCTTAGGTAGCAATTATGAAGACGTTGGCTGACAAGGGGTCTCCCTGGCGAACGTCGCAGCTGGAAGGGAAAAAAACTTCTGCTTGGCGGTTGATGATGATGGAGAACCAGGAGTTGCTGGCAGATATAAAGAAAATGTCTATCCAAGGTTCGGAGA
Source organism: Iris pallida (assembly GCA_029216955.1). Classification (NCBI taxonomy): domain Eukaryota; kingdom Viridiplantae; phylum Streptophyta; class Magnoliopsida; order Asparagales; family Iridaceae; genus Iris; species Iris pallida. Next base: position 9,880 of record JANAVB010002590.1, read on the forward strand.
AACCAAAAGCTCTGAGCACCCAGATTAAGAATTGCCAGTCCAGGCGATCGTAAGCTTTCTCCATGTCAAGTTTGATGGCGATGTTGCCTCATTTGGCTGGGAATTTCATGCATGTGACCATTTCTTGTACTAGGAGGATGTTGTCGATGATGTTCCGACCTTTGACAAAGCTGCTCTGCTCTTCTGAGATAATCCTGGACAGGAGATCGGACATTCTGCTCGCGATGATCTTAGAGATGATCTTGTTGGTGAAGTTGCATAAGCTTATGGGTCGGAAGTCTCTGAAGGTCTCCGAATTTTCTTTTTTGGGAATGAGGATGAGGTTAGCCCTGGATATGGATTTCAGGTATCTCGCCCCTTGAAGGAAAGCTGTGGTGGCTTCAAGCAGGTCTGGAGCGATGATGTCCCAGCATGTTCTGAAGAATTCTCCTGAGAACCCGTCCGGGCCGGGGCACTGTGAGTGTCTAGAGCCACACTGCAGACTTGACTTTTTCTACCGAGGGAGTGGCTAGAAGTTGTTCATTCTCTCTTTCGGTGATGATGTTGGGGACCTCGGAGAGAAACTTTTCGTCCCTGGTTATCGCCTCTTTGACGAAAAGAGATGAGTAGAAACGAGCAGCAGCCTCCTGAATGCTCGTCTGGTCTAGAAGCTAAGTGTCGTTGTCGTCCGAGATGCGATGGAGGTTGAGCTGTTGTCTACGCCCCTTGACACAAGCGTAGAAAAAGCCTGAGTTGCGGTCTCCCTCCAGGTCCCAGGCTAATCTAGTTTTTTGCTTCCAGAATTCTGTCTCGACCTTGAGTCGGGATTTGAGAATAGCTCTGGAGAGATTGAGCGAAGCCCACCCCTCCGGAGAGTTGTCCGAGGCGACCCTAGTTTTTGCTCTGGTCACATCATCCTCTGCGGTTCTGATCGCTTGGAAGATGTTACCGTAGGCGACCTTGCTCCAAGCCGATAGCACCGTGCTGGTGGCTCTAAGTTTGGCTGTAACTCTTTTCAGGGGGTCAAGATCATCTGCGGAGCTCCAAGCCGCGGTAACAACAGATTTGAATTGGGGATGATGTCTCCAGAAGTCCAGAAATTAGAATAGTTTTTTGATGTACTGAGGATGACTTCTGATCTCAATAAAGAGTGGGAAGTGGTCTGATTCTGTGGAGTTGAGGTGAGAAAGGTTAGAAACTTGGCCCATGTCTGACCAAAGGTCGTTGATAAGATCTCGGTCTAGACGGGAATATTGCCGCCGAGCTCCTTTCTACATGTTGTACCAGGTAAAAGAGTTGCCAGAGAAGGGGAGGGGATTGAGATAGGCGTTGAACATAAAGTTGTTGAAGTCTTCCATGGTTGGGAGTGGAGGTGGGCGACCTCCTGACTTCTCTGAACTGCATGAAATCGTATTGAAGTCGCCGATGCATATCCATGGGAGGTTGCTATAGGGGAGATGAGTGGTAAGGAGGTGAGCCCAGAGGGACATGCGATCGATTATGTCACAGCTGCCATGGACTACGGAGAGGAGAGAATGAGACCGAAGCTTTGAGTGTTCCACCCAGAAGGAGAGAGCCTGACTCGAGTCATGGACCATGTCGAACTTGATTCTAGCAGCGAAGAAAATCAAGATGTCGTGGCATCCGGCAACAACGGCCTGGAATCCGAGTTTGAGCTGGATGCCTTTAATTCTTTTCTGTGGGATTTTGTGTTAGATAACCACTAAAATGTCGATTTGGTGGGTTTTCTTGAGGCTTATGATTCTATTCAGCGTCGGTTTATTGGCTAGCCCTCTCACGTTCCATGAAAGGAGGTTAAGCATAAGTGACGGGGAGGGGATCGGGGTTGTGGAGCTTCGTGGCTGACCTTGTGGTCCTAGCCGATTGATGTTTGTCACGACCCGCACCCAGTATAGGGGCACGAGAAGTGGGTACGTCCAGCCTACACCGCAGTGTCTGCGGTAGAACGCTGTCCTAGGTCACTATCACAAACTAAGTACAATATGATATAATCTCCGAACGGAGGACAAATCACATAAGGTACAACTCAATCAGAAATCTAGAGATGGAAATAGCACGATATGATAAATATGAATTCCTCAAACTGAGGTACAAACTGAAGAGAAAGTCTAAGTGTCTAAACGACACAACATCACAAACATCCAAAAAATAACACAACTCTAAAGTCAATACAAATGACATAAGAAATAAGATAAAACCTAACTAATCTAGTCTAAGCAGTAGGGATGACGTCCTCAGCTAGAGCTGGATCCTCCTGTGGGTCCAACTCACAGGTGTCGTCTAGATGGGCTCCATAGTAGGTTGGGCAAAAGTCCTCGGTATCATCTATAATATTTTCAACAGGTCCAGTCAGGACGGGAGCGAGCACAATACATCTCACACCGATCATAGCAGGTTAGGAAATATAGACATGCAAAAGAGTACGATACATAAAATTGAAAGAACGTACATGACGTAAAAGAGAGAACTATAATGGAAATATCTACTATAAGTAGAGACCTATCAGTGACTAGTGATGTAGAGTACAAAGTCGACATGTGAACGGCTGGATTTGCACATGAATATACTAAAGAGGCTCATATGGTTATACTACTTTGGAATTGTTCACATGACTATTTATACTCCCCCATACCCAAATCAATACATAAGGATCCAGACAAGTTATGTTACGCACATGATTTTCACATGAAAGCCCATAGATGGGTGTACATGAAGTATACATGGGGGCTCAGAACTGAGTGCATATGAATTCTACATGAAAGCCCATGAAGGGGTACACATGAAGTATAGGTTACACATAAAGTATATGAGAAACATGACCGTACATGAGAGCACATGAGAGTACACGAGCGTACATGAACGTACATGAAGCATATGAGAAACAAGAATAACATGAGAGCGAGGAATACATGATGTACATAAAACACATGACATGAAGTATCCGATGCTCCCGAGGGGGATAACATCTCAATGTAGGGATCCATATAGTACCAATCCGTGATAATATCGTGACAACATCAAATAAGTTAATCTAGAGCAGGAATATAATCATAAACAAATTATAAAATGATCAGAGAATGTACTTGCCTGCGATCTGAATGTCTGTGAGAATACAATGTCCGAAATGAGGTATTTGAGTCCTATTTAGAGCAACACAAGTCATGTTGTATATAAGGGGTTATAAATGAAGTGTACAATGTATTTACATGATTTCTAGGTCAATCTAGGTCAAAGTCAACTCGTAGTCAACTCATAGTCAACTCTAGTCAACTATCTTAGTTAACTAAGAAGTCAAGGGTCAACTAGCTAGTCAACTAAGTCAACTAGGCTATTGGTCAATTCTTTATAACATATATTTAAAATCCTACTCAAGGCTATCCTATAAAACATATAGATATATGATATATATATAGTGTATCATAACAACTATACATATCCACACATATATATAGATAAAGTATAGCATCTAAGATATCACTAATCTCCTAACCTATATACCCTATCAACCAATCCCATAATCTAAGATACCACATAACCTATATACATATAGAAAACCTCAACACATTCACACATGCATATAAGGTACAACTAACACTTATCTCAACTATCTACAATACCTATCTGTTAACAGATCAAAACACACCCCATGTGTAATGTATCACATACAAAAGCAGCATATAAGAACTCCTCATATGTAAACATGTAATCCCAAAACAATAATCAATATTACAATGTATCCTTATCCTAACATATGTGTGTACACATATATACAACATGAATATGAACAAGGATAGGACAGAACATTCAGTGGTCTGATTGATGCATGCTAGACAGTGATAATGGATTAACATCGAGTGCTGGAAATAGGGATTTCAGTGAAGTAACCAAAATGAAGTGTATATGCTGATGTATGCAGTGAATTATATACATATGTAGTGAATTGTATCACTGTACAGGGAATGCAAACCAATATAGGTTAGTAAAGTGTAATGGTTACAGTGTTCATGATATGTGGAGTGTATAGCATGATATAGGGTTAGCTAGGTGTGTGCGTGTTGCAGACATGTTAAGAAGTGCAGTGGTAAATGCAATGGGTATGCAACAAGTACAGGTATGTAGTGCGTGTATGAAGGATGCAATGAGGGGCAGTAGAGGATATGAAATTGGCTATCTGGGATTGCAGTAATCTCATATAATATGCAGTAGATAATTACAAGGTTCAGAACATGCAAGTACAGTGGTATGTAGTACATGTAATACAGGGTTTGCAGGACAACCAAATGCAGTGTATCCAAAATTTAGAGCAACTGTTGAGTTAGCAAGTTCAAAACCCAATCCCAAGTTCAATTCAAAACCGAGTCAGTTCTCAGGTATAAAACAAATCTTAGATTTTCAGTTTACAGTATTTCAAAAACTTAGTTCACAGTTTTTCCATATGTCATACAAAACCCAACTCATTTCAGTTTCCAGTTTTGAACTCAAAACCCAACTCAGTTGATAGGTGAAACCCATTCTCAGGTTAACAATTTTTTTTTTATATGTGTACACCCCAATTTCAATTTCAAAATTCCCATAAAATCCCAAAAACAAATACTTCTATAATTTTCCAGTATATAATAGTTATTAATTAACATCTAATTTCATATTTAATCATTTAGAAACTCGTTTAAACTTTCAAAAAAAGACATTTCAGTTCAGTATCAGAAAACCCCTATTTCAACATTAAAAACCCCAAATCCGAACTTAAAAACCAATCAAAACCCAAAAATCAGTACGTGTAGAGTGTGTGCCACATGTTAGCATGTCAGAGGGGTGCATTCGTGTCCACACGAGTGGACACGAAGTGTCCAATTCACAAAAACATGAAGTATCAGTATTTTCTCTAAATACAACCTCGTGCGACGTGTCACGGCCCTCATGGACATGCCACGAGACACAACACGCCTCGTGGTCATACCCATGTATAGCCTAGCACTAGGGCTACACACTGGACATGACATGAGGGGTCCAAATAGTGTCTGTACGTGTCAATCGTTGCGTGTCAGAGAGCAAAATCCGTGCGGCCACGCATAGGCAAGGACCAGTGCACATGCAATTTCTTTACGCACACTGATCGAGGTCATATGAAACTTCATGGACATGATATCAGTGGATGCCCCCACGTGCCCATGAAGTTTCATAGCAGATGGTGTCGTATCGTGTCCGCTAGGACACGCAAGCAGTAGGGGATCACAGTATCCCCTGTGCAGTATCTCGTGCACAGTGTGCGTGTCCAATTTGGACACAAAAAATGAGCAGAATTTGACTCAGTCACATGCAAAACTAATCCCCATATATAGGGCTGTAAATTCATGAAATTAGTTTCGAAAATGGTTATCAAAATATTGGTTTAGGCATTTCATCGAACGCCGGTTTATATGGACTGATACGTGTCCGATACGGACATGAAATGGACACGAATTCCTACCAAACTTGGGCTACACCTAGGGGAACCCTAAATGAATGCATCTATAGAAAGAAACTAAAATTTAAATAGGTTTTATGGCAATTACCTATCGAGGGTGAAACCTCAATGAAAAATGAATAAGGAAAGGTGTTCTTCTCCAATTGAATGGTCAATTCACTTCGAAGCCTTGCTAGCTAGCCTCCCTTAGCACCCTCTACTATTGGGGATGATGATGCAATTGATTTAACTCAATTTGGATATTAGGGAAAAGAAATTTGGGGAGAAACAATTAGGGTTCTAAGTAGATGTGAAAAGAGGCAAAGGTTTTTCTTAGGGATACTTTATAGGAAGAAGGATACTATTGTGGCTGCCATTAGATGAATTAGGGATAGGTTTTAGGTGTAGATGAGTGGCTAGGAGTTGTCCACCCAATTCTAAGCCTTCCTATTGGTTCAACTAGTCATAAGGTTTCTTTTTCACAAATATCCTAAGAGTAAATATCTTTCCTAGAAATATCTAGATATTAATAATCTTGTCATTACTAGGTTATCCTAATCAAGACTCTAAGCTCAAGGCTAATCTAGATTAGACTAAGATTCTAGGTCAAGTCTCAAATAATTAACTAGCACATATTTAATTAATATGAATTACAATTTCATAAAATTGTCAAAATGACCAAAATACCATTAGGCTAAAAAGTAGTAATATGATATTCTAATCACATGACTAGGCTCCCTTGGTCATGGTTAGTCTCTAAGCTTAGCAATTCTAAGGTTACACTAGTTAACCATCAAAATCACATTTTAATGTTTTAAATAGTTTTAAATTGATTAAAAATCGCCAAAAATCACAATATAATTTAAATATCATTATTAAATGATTATAAATACAAAATTTCAAATTACCCTCATTTGAAAAACTGGGTGTTACACTGTTCTTGGTTGTTTTTTTCTTCTTCTTGTGAGTCTTATTGGAGGTGTTGTTGCTAGCTCCGGAGGGGTCTGGCGTAGTCCCTGGAGGGAGTTTGGGATTGGTCCCGATGTCTATTGTCTGGTCAGAGGTGGCAACGTCTTCGGATTCTTCGGGTTCTGCTAGGGCACACATGGGGTTGGTGGGATCTAGGAATCTGGCTTCCTTAGCGAGTCTCAGCCTTTTTGAGACCTCTTTATCTAAGGGTGGCTGGAATGCACAGCTAGGGTCTGATCGACGAGGAGAGGATATCGGTCTCTTGTGCTGTGGGATGCGTTTCTTTGGTTTCTTCCTGTGGACTGTGGGCCATGAAGGTTGTTGTTTAAGCGAAGGATTGTGGTGATTTGTTGGGTGTTGTGATACTCTTCTCTGCGCCGTTGGCGGGGTTGTTGGGCGCTTGTGCGGAGACGACGTTTGGTGGAATCTGTGGTGCCTCTCCTTCATTAATAATGTCTTCTAAATCCAGTACTTTGAACCTGTTTGTGGTAGATATCAAATTAGGTTTTGGGGAGGTGGGGTTGCCTTGCTCGGGGTGGGGGGTGGTAGTCTGGGTCTTGTCAGGGCTATTATCGAATCTGAGATATGAGTTTGTGGTGGGTTAGGTGTGTTGCGACTCCTTCCGTTGCTTCTGCGGTGGGCGGTGCTTGGTTGCCTGTTGTCTAGTTTGTTTCAACGTCGGGTGGGCTTTGTAGCAGAACTCCGTGAGGTGTCCTATGATGTGGCAGTGATTGAAGAAGAGAACGTTGTTGTCGTAGATGAGAGGTTGGATGTGGTTCTGGTTCCCTAACTCAATGTGAATAAATTTGGGAAGATCTTTGGAGATATCAAGTTCTATGCAGACTTTGGCGCAGTTGGCTCTGGTTAGATTCCTGGTTTCCTCCGCCATTGCCACAAAGGTGCCAAATGAGTTAAGATTCTTTTGAGAGCCGCTGGGATGAAGCAAATCAACGGAGGATTGGGGAGTGTGACCCAGGCTGCCACTGTGGGCGAGTTCACTCTCGGGTTGAGGGTCTGAGACCATCTGACCACTGTCATGGTTTTGCAGTCCACCTTGCTGGTGCCATGTGTCAGGGCGATCCTTTGATCTTCTACCGAGGAGAGATAGAGCATGATGTTTTTGGGGTCCAGGGGTACAACTCTGTATGCCGACTGGAAGTGCCATTTGGCAATGGCTTCTTGAACTCTGGTAAGCTTGGGGCACCACGATGAGAATTGGAGCACAAAGGTAAAAGAGAATCGCTGATATAGGGAGGTCAGATCTGCTTTGGAGAAGGGAATCGATAAAGGATCTCCAGCTAGAGGTGAAGGGTATGCTATCTCTTGAAGCAGGACGTCGGAGAGGATCGGGGTCTGCCGGGTCACGCGATCGGGCCTTACTAGATCTGCTAACGAGACAGCTAGCGAGGACCCTGGGGGGCAGGAGAACTTAGGTGGTGGATGGAGGTGGGTTCGCCAGAATAGGGGGGCCTGGCGACGCCAAGGGGACCACCGAGATCGGTAGCGCTATAGGAGGATCAGCGAAGAATAGACGGGCATAGAGGAAGTCGGGATGCCATCGGGCACTATCTCGGCTGAGGAGAGGGGGGCGACCTCTGTCACGACCCGCTCCCAATTTTGGGATACGAGTACGTGGCCAAGTCCATCCTACGCCGCAGCATCGGCGGTAGTACGCTGTCTATGATAACAATGGTCCACAACAAGCACAACACGCATATATATCATCCACAACTAAGCCAGCAAAAATTACTAAAATATCCAATAGTCTCAATAATAAATATGAAAAATCCACTACAACTCAGAAAGTCTCGGAAACAAACCCGGATAACAGAAAAATAAAATAGACAACTAACTCCATAACTATAACTACTAACTAATACGAATCCATAAGGAAGAAAATATGCTAATTCGCATCAGTGCTGGAACTGGGTATGCCAGTGACGTCAGGGTCGCCAACATACTCACCGTAGACCTCGGGGCAAATCACTTCGTCTAAAGCTGAAAAATAGTTATCCAGTCAGGATTGGAGCAAGATCACCGTAACACTACATTACACAATATAGTATACAAGCATGAAGGAAAGATAAAAGGAATTTAATTGAAGATAAGTATAAGCATGACATTGTATGATAAGAAAGTACCTTTGAGACGTGATAACAATAAGAAGGTAGACTTTGACATACCACTAAGACATGATGACAATAAGAAGGTAGACTTGACGAAAGAAGAACAATAGACGACAGGGCAACAATATTTAAGTCACGTGTACTATGTGTTTTAGAATACCAACTTTCAGCATACGGACGGCTTGGGATATCCGTCAATCATACGTGTGGTGCATGACTGATATTATGCAATCAATGTATAGGGGGTCTGTATTCAATTTGTTGACCACATGCTTACTTGTTGTATTCCCCCGCCCGACTCACTCACAATACATGTCCACTACGATAAACATTAGCAATACGATAAACTGTAATCAATAGAAAATAATGAGTAAGGCATGAACATGTATGTATATCCAACCGATTCTAACTCTCGTGCACAATAGTAATCATGAACAATGACAATCATGAACCATAATAGAGTAATAGTAAAAAGACGACACGAAGATACATGCAGTATAAAATAAAGGAAACATAGGTCATAGTGATACTTGCCTGCTCCGATAGATGATAAAGTCACAACTCAAGACGTCGTAGCCCGATCTACCCCGACACAAAATAATCACAAGTTAGATCAACGATTCCCACTCTAAAAATCCTAGAAAGTGGCTAATGGATTAAATAAATTAATACTATTCTAATTCTGGAATAAATTATCGAAAATCCTATTTTAACCTATTTAATTCTGAAATAACAATCTACACACAAATATTTGGCCAAAGAAATTCACGGTTCCAAATTCGGGACCCGTGGCACGCAAACCGAGACATATTGTTGACTAACTAGTCAAACATTATGAATTCAAAGTTTGAGTGTGCAACATGGTAGATCTCAGCGCCATGAGTGCACTGGAATCGACCGTGCCACAAAATCACGATTTGGTCAAAAGTTATCGCCATTATGGTTAACCATGACCAAATCGATGAACCGTTGACCAAATCTGACTTCTATGAATAAAATAAAATACTAGATGAAACTCTGAATTTCTGGAAAAATTATATGTTGTAGAGCTCGGTGTCAACATTCCAAAACTTCAAACGGATCGCAAAACGGAGTTCAGAATTGCTCGAAATCTCAAAACCCGTGCGACGTGTTGATTTTTGGACAACCGACACTCAAATAATTATTCAAAAATTTGAGTTCAAAATACCAGAAAATAAATTATATATTCAGAAACCTAACCTCAATACGCTTCTAACAAAAAAACGGCGAGCAAAAAGGATGTCTAGATCAACGGCAAACCCTCTGCGAAGTCGAAGAACTCTATCGAACTCTCCCACAAAAAACTGCTGAAAATTATAGGGTTTCGGAAAACCTAAAATATACTATATATATATAGGAAATAAAGGCGGTGGCTGGCTTTGAGGCGGCTGGCTCTGCCACGTGGCAGCATCCCATGCGCCCACCGTTGGGATCGCACGGTCCAAAATAAACCGAGTTTGGCTCGGCTTAGGAGTAGCCCAAGCCGGCTCGGCCTAGAATCTGTGGGCGGCTCGGAGACCGAGCGCCACAGCCCCACTCGCTGCCACGTGGGCCCGCGCCCTCCCGCTTCAGCGGCTGACGGGTGGGCCCCCGCTGCGGCTGACTGTATAATATATATAGAAAATAGATTTTTAATTACAGAAAAATAAATAAAAATCAGGAAAAAAACCCTAAAAATTCCAAATAAATCCCAGAAAATTCCTAAAAATTCCTAGAAAAATCTAGAAAATCATTTAAGGGTTCTAGAGCCCAAATAAATTATTTGACCTCAAAAATACCCTAGGATGCCTTCACAACAATTCCTAGAAGCTTAAGAAAATAATAAAACCATATATAAAAATTATCTAAAAATCTCCTAAAAATCCAAGAAATTCTAAAATAATAAAATAATACCCTAGAGGCTGCCTAGGGACCATGGGGACCATATATGTCCTAGTTTTACTATACTTAAGCTATAGGCTTAGGTACATACCCTTGTGATCCCAAATCAAATCTCCATTTACTTAAGATTCAAACCATTATATAAATGATAATAATAAACAAAATAATTAAAAAAATGCTCTCTAAAATAAATAAATAATTTTCGGAAGACAAGTGCTACAAAATATCCCCCTTAAATGATTTTTGTCCTCAAAAATCAAAACATCACAAATAGCATAGTATAATACCTAACTCTTACAAGCAATAATTTCTTAATCTAAGTCACGGAGAGATAATGGCTAGGAACATAAGGGAACTAACAACTAACTAAGCATGCATAACAACTAAAACTAAAGAAGGCTCTACGAACTCGGTACTCTCTGTTGTCGATCCTTCGGGTTCGGGAGTAGCATATGGGTTAGCTACCCTTTTCCCCTTACGGATCGTACTGAGCCTTGTCTCAACCATTGCGAACTAAAAGGAAAGAAAGGATATGGTTAGAACGGTAGATACAAATATATCGAAAAAATCATGGACGGAATCAAGCAAGATGTAAATTAGGAGACAATAAGATCCTAAGATAAAATAGACTCATAAGGTTAGAAGTCCTATTTTGTGGATGATATAACCTTCTAACTTCAAATCTATTCGCAGGCTCGCAGTAGTACAACTAACTTAAGCACTACCGCGAGTTCGCAGTCTTTTGCGAAATTGGACCTGCATGGGCCACCATAAAAACTTGTCACGACCCGCTCCCAATTTTGGGATACGAGTACGTGGCCAAGTCCAGCCTACGTCGCAGCATCGACGGTAGTACGCTCTCTATGATAACAATGGTCCACAACAAGCACAACACGCATATATATCATCCACAACTAAGCCAGCAAAAATCACTAAAATATCCAATAGTCTCAATAATAAATATAAAAAATCTACTACAACTCAGAAAGTCTCGGGAACAAACCCGGATAACAGAAAAATAAAATAGACAACTAACTCCATAACTATAACTACTAACTAATGCGAATCCATAAGGAAGAAAATATGCTAATTCGTATCAGTGCTGGAACTGGGTATGCCAGTGACGTCAGGGTCGCCAACATACTCACCATAGACCTCGGGACAAATCACTTCGTCTAAAATAGTTATCCAGTCAGGATTGGAGCAAGATCACCATAACACTACATTACACAATATAGTATACAAGCATGAAGGAAAGGTAAAAGGAATTTAATTGAAGATAAGTATAGGCATGATATTGTATGATAAGAAAGCACCTTTGAGACGTGATAACAATATGAAGGTAGACTTTGACATACCACTAAGACATGATGACAATAAGAAGGTAGACTTGACGAAAGAAGAACAATAGAGAACAGGGCAACAATATTTAAGTCACGTGTACTATGTGTTTTAGAATACCAACTTTCAGCATGCGGACGGCTTGGGATATCCGTCAGTCATACGTGTGGTGCATGACTGATATTATGCAATCAATGTATAGGGGGTCTGTATTCAATTCATTGACCACATGCTTACTTGTTGTATTCCCCCGCCCGACTCACTCATAATACATGTCCACTACGATAAATATTAGCAATACGATAAACTATAATCAATAGAAAACAATGACTAAGGCATTGTATGTATATCCAACCGATTCTAACTCTCGTGCACAATAGTAATCATGAACAATGACAATCATGAACCATAATGGAGTAATAGTGAAAAGACGACACGAAGATACATGCAGTATAAAATAAAGGAAACATAGGTCATAGTAATACTTGTCTGCTCCAATAGATGATAAAGTCACAACTCAAGACGTCGTAGCCTGATCTACTCCGACACAAAAAAAATCACAAGTTAGATCAACGATTCCCACTCTAAAAATCCTAGAAAGTGGCTAATGGATTAAATCAATTAATACTATTATAATTCTGGAATAAATAAATGAAAATCCTATTTTAACCTATTTAATTCTGAAATAACAATCTACACACAAATATTTGGCCAAAGAAATTCACGGTTCCAAATTCGGGACCCGTGGCACGCAAACCGAGACATATTATTGACTTACTAGTCAAACATTATGAATTTAAAGTTTGAGTGTGCAACATGGTAGATCTCAGCACCATGAGGAATCGACCATGCCGCAAAATCATGATTTGGTCAAAAGTTATCGCCATTATGGCTAACCATGACCAAATCGATGAACTGTTGACCAAATCTGACTTCTAAGAATAAAATAAAATACTAGATGAAACTCTAAATTTCTGGAAACATTATATGGTGTAGAGCTCGGTGTCAACTTTCCAAAACTTCAAACGGATCGCGAAACGGAGTTTGGGATTGCTCGAAATCTTAAAAACCGTACGACGTGTTGATTTTTGGACAACCGACACTCAAATAATTATTCAGAAATTCGAGATCAAAATACCAAAAAATAAATTATATATTCAGAAACCTAACCTCAATACGCTTCTAAGAAAAAAAAACGGCAAGCAAAAAGGTTGTCTAGATCAACGGCAAACCCTCCGTAAAGTCGAAGAACTCTATCGAACTCTCCCACAAAAAAAAACTGCTGAAAATTATAGGGTTTCGGAAATCCTAAAATATACTATATATATATTGGAAATAAGGCTGGCTTTGAGGCGGCTGGCTCTGCCATGTGGCAGCATCCCATGCGACCACCGCTGGGATCGCACGGTCCAAAATAAACCGAGTTTGGCTCGGCTTAGGAGTAGCCCAAGCCGGCTCGGCCTAGAATCTGTGGGCGGCTCGGAGACCGAGCGCCACAACCCCACTCGCTGCCACGTGGGCCCGCGCCCTCCCGATTCAGCGGCTGACGGGTGGGCCCCCGCTGCGGCTGACTGTATAATATATATAGAAAATAGATTTTGAATTACAGAAAAATAAATAAAAATCAGAAAAAATCCTAAAAATTCCAAATAAATCCCAGAAAATTCCTAAAAATTTCTAGAAAAATCTAGAAAATAATTTAAGGGTTCTAGAGCCCAATAAATTATTTGACCTCAAAATACCCTAGGATGCCTTCACAACAATTCCTAGAAGCTTAAGAAAATAATAAAACCATATATAAAAATTATCTAAAAATCTCCTAAAAATCCAAAAAATTCTAAAATAATACCCTAGAGGCTGCCTAGGGACCATGGGGACCACATATGTCCTAGTTTTACTATAGTTAAGCTATAGGCTTAGGTACATACCCTTGTGATCCCAAATCAAATCTCCATTTACTTACGATTCAAACCATTATATAAATGACAATAATAAACAAAATAATTTAAAAAAATGCTCTCTAAAATAAATAAATAATTTTCGGAAGACAAGTGCTACAACCTCGTCTTAGGAGGTATGCCTCCGCGCGAGAGGGGCGTATGAGTCTGAAGAAAGAGCGGGGGGGGACAAACGCCTCGGCGCATGAGGGGAAAGGGGGGGCTCCTTACGCAAAGGCTACCCCGCTCTCGAGGGGCGCCTCCTGCCCAACTAGGAAGACGGGCGCATAGAGGGAAGATGCAGGCACATGAGAAATGATTAGGGGGCTGCAGGCACATGATCAGAGGCCATGATGAGGGGAGCTATAGGCGCATAGCTCGGGTGCAGAACTAGTGTGAGGGGCATCGCCGAGTCCTCTCGTGAGTCGGGCGGGAGTGGGCACAGAGGCCGCCCCAGTAGGCGTATGACCTATCGCCTGGGCAGGCGTGTGGGTGGAGAATAGCACTGCTATGTGCCCTGCGGGCACATGTCCCTCTAAGCGGGAGCAAGACCCGGGGAAAGAGAGAGCAGATGGCCTAGGAGGAAAGGGGGCGCATAGCCCAGGCGCGATCGGGCCCGAGGACGGGAATGACGTATTCAAAATTCGAATCTCCTCTGAGGGCGAACGAGAAAGTACTGGCCGAAAGTCCGGAATGATGAGAGGAGGTCGTGCTTCTCCGGTACGTGGCTATTGTACCGTCGATGCCTGTGGCGCTAGGCTGGGGTCCGCTGCCAGGCCTTCGCCGGAGGACGAAGCGGCCACCGCCTCTAGGCTGCGACCTACGAGCTTCTTCTACGCGAAGGTCCAGTCGAGGGAGAAGGGGCTCCGAGGACGGACGGGAGGCCTGCGCCAGCGCAGGACCGGAGGGAGTCTCGTGATCCACCGGGAGGGTGAGAAAGAGGGGGGTCGGCGGGGGGCTCGCCGATGACGAGGGATGCAATGAGAGTGCAAGGCGGCCGCAAGCCTGCAGCTGAGGGCCTCCTCGGCGGAGAGGCCAAGGGGGCGGGCCGGAGAGGGACGGGAGGGAGGCGTGGTCGGGGGAGGGGAGGGGGGAGGGGGAGGGTGGGGCTCCCGGACCCCATGAGGGGTATATATATATATATATATATATATATATATATATATATATATATATATATATATATATATATATATATATATATATATTGCCCCGAATGGCCGGGAAAAACCAAAAAGATATAAAAGAATCCCCTAACCCGCCTACCAAAGGCCGGCCAAAATAAGTAAAGAAGACAACAGACTCCGAAGGAAAAATAAGACAGAAAGAAAGAACACACCCGAACCACCAGAAGATGCAAGCGCCCCACGCACCGTCGCCCAAAAGCCTCCACAAGCCCACTTACCCAGTCATCCCCCGGCCTCTTGCGGTGTATCCCCCGACTGATGAGAGCAGCCGTGCAACGCTTTTTTCGACCTGCCTGTGGACTTCTCGCTCAAGCTGTCGGGCTTTAGAAATTTTGTCTTTGTACCTATGTTTGTTTCTGTTCTTCCACAACACCCATAGCGCCGCACTAACAATGATATGGTGGAGATGTGACATGTCTTCTTCCCACCAACCACGTAAGAGGTCCTACAAAGAACCCGACGGATCCTCCCTCACGTCGAAAACCTGGTGAAGATGCCTCCAAAGACCCAAGCGAGGCTCCACGACTCGAAAATGTGGTCGACGTCCTCTATGCTCGCATCCTCGCAACAGTGGCACTTGGAAGCAAGCTAGAATCCGATACACTGAACCTTATTGTCAGTTGGCAGCTTGTCGAGTAAAATCCTTCACGACAAAAAAGACCATTTAACCGGGATGCAGCCCACCCCAAAGAAAATTGAATAGAAAGACGACCACCTCCCGAACCTGATCCTAAGCCGCTCTGAGATAGAAATTACCCGAGCTAACCCCGAACTCCTTCCAGCATCACCAATCCGGCCGGGGATGAATGGTCGTACCTGCCTTCCTGATGTGTCGACAGACCTGAGCCCCGGCCAGCCTCTCCAATTCCTCGAAGTCTCACCCTGCCTCCCACGCCCATAGATCTTTCACTCACAGGTGGGCAACGCACGTCGAGCCAACGAGGGGATCGATCCTCCCCTGAGGAAGCCACTTCTTCCCGAAGAATGGGAAGTCCCCCTTCCCGAGCTCGATATCAATAGCCTCGTCTCCGACATCCCGCCCTGACAGTAACCTACGCCAAAGAGGGGATACGACCGACGTCTCCTGCACGAGGCTCGGATGTGTCCGCTGAAGATACTTCTTCCTAAAGAAAGAACACCAAATAGAGTCGAGGGTGCAGACCTTCCACCAAGCCTTCACAACGAAAGCGTCAACCAATTCTGAAAGGCGCCACACCCTTCGTCCGTAGTACGCGCAATCTTCTTCTAGCTGACCCAGGACCTCCTAGCTATCCCCGTCTTAGCTCCCCAAAGGAAAGGAGCAAACATCGCTTCAATATGGTTGAGAATGCACCTAGGTGGTTTGCAAGACATGAGAGTATTGTCACGACCCGCACCCAGTGTAAGGGCACAAGAAGTGGGTACGTCCAGCCTACGCCGCAGTGTCAGCGGTAGAACGCTGTCCTAGGTCACATACATCTAACATAATATATAAGGTACTTGTATAGTATATACACTCCAATCGAAGGATAATATAGAAGTACAGCTCAGTCACAACTAAGGTAGAAAGTATGATATGATAGACGAGAAAGATATCACAAAAGAGATACAAACAGAGGAAATCAGACTAAGTGTCTAACGACACAACATCCCAAATATAATACATCTCAAATGTCAAATAAAGACAAGACAATGAAGATAAAATTCTAGCTAACTACCTAGACTAAAGGGGTAATTCTACAATAGATGGATCCTGCTGAAGATCCAAATCGCAGGTGTCATCTATAGCTGCTCCATAATAAGTGGTACAAAAGTCATCCCCATCCTCTGTAATATTGTCAACAGGTCCAGTCAGGACAGGAACGAGCACAAAATCTCAACAGTTCATATCATGACAGGAATATAAAGCATGTAATAGAGTAAAATACATGAATCGCTGAAAGAAATGTACATAAAAAAGATAGAGAGATAATTGTACTAGAAATATCTACTATAAGTAAAGAACTACAAGTGACTAGTGGTTTAGAGTACACGATAGGCATGTGAATAGCTGGAATTTATACATGATTATACTATTGTGTTTATATATGATTACACTACTTAGAATTGTTCACATGACTATTTCTACTCCCCCGTACCCCAATCAATACACAAAGATCTAGACAGGTTATGTTATTGTACATGATTATCACATGGGGACTCATAAATGAGTGCACATAAAGTTATACATGAGGGCGAGAGTACATGAATCACAAGAGTATATATGAATAGTGAAAGCACAGGAGTACATGATGAAAGTGAAACGCACATGACATGAAGTACATGATGCTCTCGAGGGAGATAACATCTCAAAAAAAGATTCATATAGTACCAATCCGTGTTACCAACGTGACAGCATCAAGTAAAGTAACCTAAAGTAAGAATATAAGTCCTAGCAAGTATAAAATGATCAGAGAATATACTCGCCTGATATCATGTATATCCGATGAGAATAGATGTCCAGATCAGAGTAATTAAGTCCTATTTAGAGCAACACAGGTCACAACATGTCCAATAAAGTAAAACTGTAGATTACTATGCATTCTACATGATTCTAGGTCAATATGGGCCAAAGTCAACTCTTGGTCAATTCTAAAGTCAAACTAGGTCAATCTAGCTAGGGTTAGGTCAAACATAGTCAAACTAGTCTAGGTAAGTCTTTTCTAGGTCTAAACAAGTCAAGTCTAAGTTACACTAGACCAAGACACAAGCTAAACCTCAAGGCTAACACATAGCCTAAACTTAGTCCAAACTAGGCACACATACACTAAGTCAAAGATCTACACATCACATATACATTAAGTACTTATAGGTATCACATTCACTAATCATATATATACAATATATTATATATATAATATATATATATATATATTTATAATATATATATATATATATATAATAATATATATTTTTATAGCTACCCTATATATATATAGGGTAGCTATATAATATAGCACTAATATATATATATATATATATATATATATTATATATAATAGATATATATAATATATTATTATATATAAATATATATATATATATAATAAAAATATATATATATATATATATATTTTATATAATATATATATATATATATATATATATATATATATAATATATATATATATATATATATATATATATTAGAGCTATACATGTGTGTATGTACTGTAGGGTGTGTGTACGCGAGTTCAGTTTAGATAGTGTACAGATATCAACATGGCAAATGTGTGTATCACAGATTTACATGTATCTCAGCTACATATTACATTAACTTAGTTTAATGGTCAATCAAACAACCTACCTCAGTTTATAACAATCCAAATATCAAACTCACATTTGTATTCTCAGTTAACATATATATATATATATATATATATATATATATATATATATATATATATATATATA
>JANAVB010002591.1:0-31310 GCA_029216955.1 Iris pallida
AGTTGACCAGGGTTGACCAGTTGACCAAAAGTCAAACTGTAGGCCAACTCTTGACCCCGTTTGACTTTCTTCGACTTGTTTTGACCCTTGATGACTGGTATGACCTAGGATTAACTTGGTTAGGCTTAGATGACTGATATAACTTGATTTGACCTAGATTGACTTGACAGGGCTTAGTGTGACTCAGTGAGACCTAGTTTGACCTAGATGCATATCATTCATTGTGAATCATCCTAAACTTGTTTAAACCTAAATTAACTTACAGTATCTCATATTTAGGTCCTGATTACCACTCTGAGCATTGATATACCATACAGCTCAGGACAAGCAGGCGAGTACATTCACTGATAGTTATGTCTTGAATCTGCTATATCCGATTCAGTTGTAGTGTCTTACTTGATTCCTAACACGATGGTTCACGGACTAGTATATGTCGGATCCTGTCATGAGATGTTGTTCCCAGGTTACTTGGTATATTGGTACATGACTCGACTTGTTACTTGTACTGTATAGACATGGACTTGGGAGTGGGCTGATCACCTGCTTTGAATCCCGTGTCATGACGTGTTATGTCCGAATCCTTTATACTATTCGGGGATGGAGAGTTATTAGTGGTTGTGTGATCAAATTCCTATATTGTTCTACCGTATAGTGTTCATAGCTATTCCCTTGCCTCACGAGGGTAAAGCCTACCCTACATCGTTCATAGCTTTCCATGGTGACCGGCCTTACCGTTCTATTGTACACATTGTTCATAGCCGGTCGGATGGAAAGCCTGATCATGTTTTCCAAGCCGATCACATAACGCTCTAATAATTCAAATCTTATATTTACTTTATCTTATCATATATCCTGCTCTGTTCTACATTCAGTATTTTCACCATGCCATGATATACAGTTACTCACATGCTCTACTTGCCTTTACATTGTACCTTGATTGGAGGACTAAGTTCTGCTCGGGAGAAGAGTTACAACCCCGGTCCTTGTTTGGTTTAAGGGTTGTAACTCGGCTTTCGAACGGTTCCCAAGTTTTCATATGTCTTTGTCTTGTAGTTTATTATACTGTCTCTTATAGAATTTGTCAATCCATGGAACTGCTGTTAGTGTTTGTACTTGCTCATTTTCTGACAGGCTACCGTTATGATATTTTACAGATAACTCTGAGACTGACTGCCCGACCTACTATGGGGTGAGTCTGATGGACTAGATTTAGACGTGGCTTATTGGTAGAGCCACTGGAATTTGCTCACCCTGAGTAGCCTAGTTTAGTTAGGTTTGCCTGGCCTGTGAGCCAGCTAGTACATTTTAGTTCGTAGTTTATACTATATTATCTGAGACTCTGGTATTTGTGTATAGCTTGACTTGAGTGGATCTTGGACTCATTTTCCTGTTTTTCTATCATATTTCCTTTTTCGTACTATCACCTTAGTTTGATATAGTGATTGAGACTGTATTGCTATGTCACCTCCATTGGAGTGTATACTGTACAGGTATATTATTCTATTTAGTCGTAGTATTTACAGACCCTATATACAGCGTTCTACCGCCGATTTGCGGCGTAGGCTGGACGTAACCACGTGCTCGTGCCCCTCTTCAGGGTGCGGGTCGTGACACGTTTTTGTGGGTGGCCCATGCAGGTCTCGTGTCGCAATTAGTGCGATCTCCGTAATGGTGCTCGACTTAGAGTACTAATACGAGCCTGCAATTAGGATAGGACCTAGGACATAATAGGAGTTTCTCAATCACACCTAGGAAATTTCTGATCTTTTGATTATCATGATTATTCACCTTGTATTAATTAACTCCTTCTTTGATAATCTACTCATGTGCCATATTGATCTCTTTGTTCAATTCGTCTCCAGGATGACGAAGACGCACCGCAGGCCACTGGATCGAGTAGTTTGCCTGAGAGATCTATCAGGCAGAGGAGGAGGTTCACGAGATGCCCCCAGTGATTCTACTATTCTGGAGACCCAGGCGGTTGCACAGGGAGGTCTACCACCTCCACCCCAGAGGGTTACGGCCGTTGTTCCGGATATACTGCCGCCACCACCACCGATACCGAGGATACGCATCATATGTTCCTTCTTTCAGCAGATGATAGAGACACAGCGGGCCCAGGCAGAGAGTCGCAGCGCCAGTCGGGCGTCACACCGATAGATCGAGATGCTAAGGCAGAGTATGGAGAACTGCATCAGCTTGCCTTGGCAGCAGTAGAGGAGTGGCACCGGGTACGGTACAAGGCCCTACTGGCCAGCAGCCGTGCCAGCAGCAGTCCAGGCCAGGGACAGTATTAGAATTTAGGAAGATGAGCTCCAGGGACTTCACGGGCACGGAGGGCATCCTTTATGCAGACGACTGGCTAGAGGATGTACAGCGGAGCATGGAGCTGGCAGAGCTTCCTAGAGCACTTTGGGCGGCCGCAGCCAGCCGATTCTTCGACATTGCGCTGGCATGGTACCGCACGGATCCTCGGCGTCGGTGAGAGGGTGACTTGGGAGAACTTTCGGAGGCTCTCAAGGAGAAGTTCTTCCCAGACGTGGCTCTTACAGCATTGGAGGGCCAGTTCGTGGGTCTAGTGCAGGGGAACTCGTCGGTGGACGAGTATGCAGCAGAGTTCTTCCGCCTTAGCAGGTTCGCTCCCGATATGATTCAGGATGAGGGGCAGAAGGCTCGTATGTTCCGTAGGGGACTCATTCATGCAGTGCGCACCGCACCTCGGGTCGCCGTGACGCGACGTTCGATCAGATATTGATGGACGCATAGATTGCAGAGGAGGATTTTGGCCTCAAGCCGAAGAGGAGCGGTGATACCATGGGGCGAGTTCCAGTGCGGGACCGGCCAAGCGCCTCCACTTTCAGCATCAGCAGAGGCCATTTCAGCAGCAGCAGGCTCTATTGCAGATTCAGCAGGCACCAGCGCGTGTCCAGCAGCACCAGGGACAGGGCCAAAGGCAGGCCATCCAGTGTGCCTTCTGCAAGAAGATGGGGCACACCCGAGAGGTTTGTAGGATGAAGCAGGGAGTTTGTTTATTCTGGGAGCCAGACCACCAGGTAAAGAACTGTGCTAGTGCAGCCAGAAAGGCAGGCCAGGACGGAGGCAGCAGGCTAGAGGAGGCCAGCAGGGGGTGCTTTCGCCATGACAGTGAGCCCACTCAGGCAGTAAGATAGCAGAGCAGATAGCAGGTCCAATCTTCGATCTCCTTTCCGCATTTGCCTTCTTATAAACTGTCTTGAAATTCGATTCTATCTGTTCTTTGATCGTTGGATGAAAATGTTCTTGTGATGTGATTTTTCTGAGATAAGTCGTTTGGGCTAGGTCGCCTCGATTATGAGATTTTAGAAACTCTAGGGTCATGCTAGCAGGCATAGTGAGGACATATAGTCGGATTATGGGTCGTATTCTTGGGTGTGGGAATTTAAGGTTTTCGCTGCCAAGCTAACGGCAATGCAAAAATTTTAAATACCATAATCTAGAGGTATGTACCTTAGTCGAAGACTCTGTGATTATCGTAGCCTTGCTCACTGCATGACGGAGATTCGGAGTATCATGATGATTGGACAGACGCATACGATTATCGAACTGCATAATTTTCTGTGTTTACTTGTTTTAATTTTTGGAGGATGAATTCTTTTAAGGTGGATAGACTTATAGCACCCAGTTTCTATTTGAGAATAATTTTAAATTTTATAATTTTAGTCATTTATTCATGCTTGATTTTGAGATTTTAATCATTTAAATTTAAGCCATGACTTGTGATTTTGATATTTACTATTGTTTGGTTTTAATTTCGAGACGAAATTTCTTTAAGGTGGATAGACTTGTCACCCTCACTTTTCCCAGTTAGGGGTAAAATGGTATTTTCTATTTTTAATATTTTTGGGAATTTTTTCATGAATATTTATTTAATTTATTATAGGAGTCGGGTTCGAATTTCATCGCATTCCGAGTTAATTCGGGACCCCGGTGATTTCGACTTGAGCTGTAATTAGCATGTTAGCTAACCATGGCCCACCACACTAAACTTTAGGGTTTAAGGATTTGGACTAGTCCTCCATGAGTAATTTAGTTTAATTATAATTTTATTTATTTTTAGCAACTTCCTAAACCTAATTTGGATTTTATTAATATTAGGCTTAGGAGAAGCAAACTTGTAATTACATTGCCCCTCACCATGCCATGCCTGGCCGGCCATGACTAGCCCCCTCTCTCTTTCCTTCACCACCAAGCAACACTCTCTCTCTCTCTTCCAATTCAATTTCACTAAGTCTTCTTCTTCCTCCAACCAACCAATCTGGTAAGCTTTTATTTCTCCATTATTTCTCATTAGCATTCATGTCCCACACAATAAATGGAGAGGAGAAGATTCTCTACCATTTGCCCACAAATTTGTGGATTTTTCTAAAAAAAATAGGTTGATGATTTATTAGGATTTAATCCTTAGAGAGTGGTATATAATATATATATATATATAATATATACATGTATATTCTTGTGTGTGTATATATTTTGATGTGTTGTGTTGTGTGGGATTAGTGTCATGAGGATGAGAGTGGTGAGAATGTGTGTGTTGTGTTGTGTGAGGGTGTGTGTGGTTTATATACACCACTCTCATCTCATGACACTAATCACACAACAACACAAACACATCAAAATATATACACACACAAGATATACATGATATATATATATATATATATATATATATATATATTATATATATATATATATATATATGTATATATATATATAGTTATGAGAGTGTATTTATATATATATATATATATATATATATATATATGAGTGTGTATTTATAATATGTATGTGGATATGGTGTGTGTAGGTAGTATATATAGATGTGTGAGTGTTGTGTATATATATAGATAGATATATATATATATAGATGGTTAGATAGATAACATATACCTATATAATATATATATTATATAAATATATATATATATATATATATATATATATATTATAATATATATATATATGGTTATATATATATATATATATATATATATATATATATATATATATAGAGAGAGAGAGTAGGAGGAAGAGAAGAAGATGAAAAAGAAGAATAGAGCAGCAGTGGCAGCAGCCTATGCTGCAGCAGCAGCAGCTGCCAGGGTATAAACCCCCCCCCCCCCCCCCCCCCCTCTTAGGTTTTGGCCTATAACCCCCCCCCCCCCTCTTATCTATATGTATATGTATATATATAGATATATATATATTATGTATTATATATGGATGGATTCGTAGAGAAGAGTAGAAGAAGTTTATGGAATTAGAAGTTAGAAAAAAATTAGAAGTTAGAAGGAAGAATTGAAAGAAGTAGTTAGAAGAATAGGAAGAAGGCTAGAATAGAAATTAGGGGAAAACCGAGTTAGAGGGCGAAACGGAGCTCGGAGTATCGGAATGAGTTGAAACTTGGCGTGGGGCAAGAATACGTGATTTAGATTTTAGGGTAGGCTTTCGGGTGGAAATTGGGGTTGTAGGACGCCGGTATCGCGCCGTACCATTGCGTATCTTGAAATATTTAAGATACCGGCAATGGGCCGTAACATGGACTAGATGTCCATTTTACTTGGGTATCTTGGTAGGTAATATATGTATAGGCTAGTACCTTACTACCCTAGGGAGCTCGGGTCAAAATACCAAGCGTAGGTAGGCTAACTTGATAGTTGCCTAAGCTAGAATTTTACCCTTTTTAAGGGTTAAAATAGGATATTGGCCTACGGCCAAGATATGAGTTTCGAAGTCCAAGATGGACTTGGATATGGATTGTAGAGGTTGGTAATAGTTAGAAATAGTCGCCTAGACCTAGTCTTGACCCCGGTTTGACCACGGTTGACTTTTTTGGACCAAAAGTCAAATATGGGTCAACGCTTTACCCAAATTAGTCCCAATTTCCATTAGACTTATGTAGTTGACCAAAAGTCAACTATTAGTCACCATTAACCTAGGATTGATCAGGGTTGACCTAGAGTTAATCAGAGTTGACCAGGGTTGACCAGTTGACCAAAAGTCAACTGTAGGCCAACTCTTGACCCCGTTTGACTTTCTTCGACTTGTTTTGACCCGTGATGACTGGTATGACCTAGGATTGACGTGGTTAGGCTTAGATTGACTTGATATAACTTGATTTGACCAAGATTGACTTGACAGGACTTAGTATGACTCAGTGAGACCTAGTTTGACCTAAATGCATATCATTCATTGTGAATCATTCCTAAACTTGTTTAAACCTAAATTAACTTACAGTATCTCATATTTAGGTTCCTGATTACCACTCTGAGCATTGATATACCATACAGCTCAGGACAGCAGGCGAGTACATTCACTGATAGTTTTCATTGTCTTGATATCTGCTATATCCGATTCAGTTGTAGTGTCTTACTTGATTCCTAACACGATGGTTCACGGACTAGTATATGTCGGATCCTGTCATGAGATGTTGTTCCCGGGTTACTTGGTATATTGGTACATGACTCGACTTGTTACTTGTACTTGTATAGACATGGACTTGGGAGTGGGCTGATCACCTGCTTTTGAATCCCGTGTCATGACGTGTTATGTCCAGATCCTTTATACTATTCGGGGATGGGGAGTTATTAGTGGTTGTGTGATCAAATTCCCACATTGTTCTATTGTATACATTGTTCATAGCTATACCCTCGCCTCACGACGGGTAAAGCCTTACCCTACATCGTTCATAGCTTTCCATGGTGACCGGCCTTACCGTTCTATTGTACACATTGTTCATAGCCGGTCGGATGGAAAGCCTGATCATGTTTCCCAAGCCGATCACATAACGCTCTAATAATTATTTTATATTTACTTTATCTTATCGTATATCCTGCTCTGTTCTACATTCAGTATTTTCTCACCATGCCATGATATATAGTTACTCACATGCTCTACTTGTCTTTACATTGTACCTTGATTGGAGACTAAGTTCTGCTCGGGAGAAGAGTTACAACCCCGGTCCTTGTTTGGTTTAAGGTTTGTAACTCGGCTTCCGAACGGTTCCCAAGTTTTCATATATCTTTGTCTTGTAGTTCATTATACTGTCTGTTATAGAATTTGTCAATTCACATGGAACTGCTGTTAGTGTTTGTACTTGCTCATTTTCCTGACAGGATACCGTTATGATATTTTACAGATGACTCTGAGACTGACTGCCCGACCTACTATGGGGTTGAGTCTGATGGACTAGATTTAGACCGTGGCTTATTGGTAGAGCCACTGGACTTTGCTTACCCTGAGTAGCCTAGTTTAGTTAGGTTTGTCTGGCCTGCGAGCCAGCTAGTACATTTCAGTTCATAGTATCTTTATACTTATATTATCTGAGACTCTGGATATTTGTGTATAGCTCTGACTTGTGGATCTTGGACTCATTTTCCTGTTTATTCTATCATATTTCCTTTTTCGTACTATCTACCTTAGTTTGATATATGTGATTGAGACTGTATTGCTATGTCACCTCCATTCGGAGTGTATATACTGTACAGGTACATTTATCTGTTTTAGTCGTAGTATTTACAGACCCTATATACAGCGTTCTACCGCCGATACTGCGGCATAGGCTGGACGTAACCACGTGCTCGTGCCCCTCTTCAGGGTGCGGGTCGTGACAATCCTCCCACTGATATGAAAATTCTCCTCTTGTAACATTTAGCCCCGAGCACGTGTTTAACTCATGTTTGGTATTTTCCTTGATATTGTAGCCTACAGGCATAAACATGATATGTGTATCCTAGACTATAGCTAGTCCTTATCATGTACGACTAATACTCTAGCTAGTCATCAGTTCTGTGGTACTGGCTTCATGATCATTCATGTATATATGGTTCGGGACGCCTTACTATTGTATGTATGATGATCGTACTCTTTGCTCTTGTATAATTGCCTGTGATTGAGATACCTAGGATTGTTAAACCATACGATTGACTGACGGCTTGTTGAGTAACCCCCATGTCTTGACAGCTTATACGTGGTTTCAGAGTATTAACATACTTTGGGATTGCGTAGCTGGCTGTGTACGCCTCCGTCCAGTATTCTGGTTCTGGGGCGTGACAGTGGCCGGCCACCCACCGGCTGTGCGAGCCTCCGACGAACCCCCCTGGCCACCACCATCTTCCCCGACGCACCGAATAGGCTATTCGTGCGTTTTGAACGGAATCCCGTCGGCGCGCGCGAGTTTTGAACTCAGAAATGGCGCCCCGTCGTAGCGACTTCGCACGGATTTTCTTGTCAATCCGACCGTTGGATCGGCGAACTCTTTGCTCTATCGCAATCTTGGTATATCCATCTTCACTCCCCTCACGTTTCGTCTGTTAATTTTGTCGTTTGATACCTCAAAACTGGCCACCAAGTTGACCGTTTAAATTGAACTATTTTTGGACAGTTTTGTGGAGCCGACTTCGTCAGCTCGTAACTCCGCCGTCGCAGCTTCGGTTGGCGCACTACCAGTTCCTGTGCGCAGCTGGTATAAACCCTCTTCCTGTCCCTTAAGTTTCGTTTCATTATAAGCACGTTTGGTTGGTCAAATTCGACGACAAAGTTGACCGTCCGAATTCTTTAATTTGCACTTGTTAAATTCTATTTTTGAACCCGGGACTTCGGATTCAATTTCTGACACCACCAGTAGACTCGTGGCGTCGTTCTGGCATGTTTTCATATAAAGTTTGCTTATTTTGGAGAACGTGGGCTTTAGCACTTATTTCGGTACAAAAGCGGGTTCCACATTCCGAGTCAACGGGTCACTTTGAGATCGGCTCATCGGAATCCAATTCCGGATATACCGTTGATTTTGTATCGTCATTCTGGACTCGTTGACATATAATTGTTGAGTTTTGAAGACATTTGCTCCGGGACGCATTTCCGTGCAAACCGGATTCCAAATGTCCGCGTCAACGTGTCATTTTGAGATCGGCTCATCGGAATTTCATTTCGGACATACCGTTGGGTTCGTATCATCATTCTGGATTCGTGGACATGTAATTTTCTTGATTTTGTAGATTGCTATATATCTTGACACATTTTTCGGTGCAAAGTGTGTCCAGCAACGGACATCATTTTGACCCAAAATTACCGTTTTGCCCCTGTGTCTAAATTGGACTTATGGGTAGGCTATCCTAGCTATTTTGACCGTTCTGGACACGTTTATTATATTTATTTTATCATCCGACAACATCTGTAGATTTTGCTTATGTATCATCCTTAATTTGTAATTAATTATTTTTTCAGAAATTGTTACTTTCTGTTTTTGAATTTTTATATGTATTTTATTTTCTGTAAAAATCTGGAAAAAATTATATTTAAATACTATGTTAATTTAGCTAATTTATTATAATTTTTTCAGCATTTAATAAGTACTTTTGGTATTTTATAAAAATAGGAAAACAGAACTCATTTTCAGGATACATGTGTTTGCTGATTTTTAATAAATATTTATGAGGGTTTATAAATTCCAGAAAAATTATTATAAATTTCTATAATTAACAAAGATCATTTTGGTACTTTATTTTATGTATAATTGAGCCTTTTGTCTATCTCAAAAATTGTTGGAACATAGTGTACAGTTTGATTTATTTATTGAATAATTACGACTTTCAATATTTTGTGTTGTTTTGAGTTATAGACGTATTGGACCTCACCCCGCACTAGTGTAAAGACCCTAGAAAGTTAGTTTGGATATAATGTCACTCTACATTGGACTTTTATGCTAGGTCCCCACTTGGCTAGTATCCAGTTATGAGTCGTGTCACACCACTAGTGTAATATTGAACATAGCTTAGAACTGAGTTTGTATATCATTATTGACAAGATACCGGACATCTATATCTTCGTACTAGTATTCTTGCTTTGCTCGAGACGAGTACCCCTACAAACTTTATTTTACTGCATATGATAATGAATTGCGTATGAACCATGTTAATACAGTGATTTAAACTGAAAAACCGTATCTTATAAGTTTCTATATATCTAGCGTATGCTTCACATGCTTTAATTAAAATTGATCTCAGTACCTACCATGTTTTAAATTGCTCTCAGTACCCGCCATGCTTATACTGCACCCAGTATCTCTCACCTGTTTTTACTGTTCTCGTATCTTTCACATGATTTTACTATTCTCGTAACTTTCACATGATTTTACTGTTCTCGTATCTTTCACATAATTTTACTATTCTCGTAACTTTCACATGATTTTACTGTTCTCGTATCTCTCACATGTTTTGTACTGTTCTCGTATCTCTCACATGTTAGAATCTGGGTTATGGAGAAACTGATAGTTGAGTACGTGATCATGTCCCCTTCTTTCATACGTATGTACCGAGCAAGATTGACATTTTATATGTATACCTTGTCGTAGGCACACCAGCTGTATCTGTACGTATGTACATCTATCGCTTGTTTACTTGTACGGAAGTACATTTTAGATACTTGTGCCACTGCACATTTTACACCTATTGACGATCACGTACCTGTTCCAGTTTTAAACTCTAGATATACATATGTCGCCATGACAAATGTATTTCCTGACATGATAGATTGTGATATGACATGATTGTGATACGACATGATAGATTTGTGATATGACATGATTGTGATACGACATGAGATAGATGCCATGATTCTTATTTACTACATCTCTTTCATTCCATGCTCAGTATGTTTAGTTTGTAGAATCAGTACTTGCTCCCGTCCTGACAGAATAACGTTGTAGGTTCATTTTCGAGGAGGAAATGCTATGTGATACATATAGGTACTGCATTGAGGACCTGGCCTTAGCTCCAGTAGAGGTCCCAGCGGGGAACCTTGCTTAGTTATTTTTTCATGTGTTTTGAAACTTAGACTTTGTTTTGAACTTTTTTGGATACTGGGACTTTGTCTCCGTTAGATACTTTGAAAGTGTATTATTAAGTCTGTACTTGTTTACTTTCGCTTATAGATGCTGTGTTGTAATGAACCTTAAATGTGATATTAGAACTGTTAGCAGCTTAGATCCTTTATTGTCTATTCTTAGAACAGCTTACTACGCTTTAATCAAGCGTAGGCTGGACATGGCTCGGCCCGACCCAACAATTTGGGTAACGGGTCGTGACAGTAACATCTTCGCTTTACTTTCAAAATTTTAACTTTTATCTCAAACATGTGAATTTAGGTAATGCTAGCATCACGAAATTAATAAAAGTATATTTATGAAAAATTAAACAAATTAAGATTCCTATCCTTGTGTGAACTAAATATGGCAATAAAAAAATTAAATTTTTTGGACTACATATTTTTAATCTAACCAAACATGAATATAAAAGTGTTGAATTCCTTAAAAAAATATAAAATAGATTTCTAGAAATACAAAAAATTTCATTCTTAACATACAAACATCAATATTTTGTTTAACTGTCCCCACTGTACGCATCTCAAAATATGGCTCATCGGAAAAAAAAAAAAAAAAAAAAAAAAAAAAAAAAAAAAAAAAAAAAAACCGACAAAACATGGCAAAACCTCTCATATGATGGCTAGTAAGCTCCCATTCAATTTCACTGTTGTATATTAAAGTTTCAGTTATGCTGCTTAGAGCATCATTAGTAAGGCCCATTCCATTTTCTAGATACTAGATTTAGAATATAGGTGCTCATTTTGTAGAATAATAAGTCTCATCTCTAGTTCCAATTTCGGTTCCAATTCATCCATGGGTGCCAAGGGTTGGACTTCCTAATTTCTAGATTCTAGATTGTAGAAACTCGTTTTGTAGAATATTAAGTTCCAATTTGGAGCCCAACTTTCTAGATTCTAAACTTTATATTATTTTTTTCCTACATTAATTTTTGACCACACAATTTTTGGAATCGGTCATTTCCTACTATTCTCATACAAATCCAACTCATTCTACATTTATCTTCTTTTTTAAAATTTTGGACTCCAAGTTGTATTGGAGAGTCCCAACTACTAATGATGCTCTTACAAATCCTACTCAAGAACTAGTGAACTTTGGAATAATTCCTTCCTGACATTTTGATGTGGTTGTTTCCTTGTGGGAGTATTCTTTGACAAAAGCCAAGTCCTTCTAGATTGACAAATAAATAATTCTATATAATGTCAAATCAAAGACAAAGAGCATCAATTGTTGCAAAGCTAGCTTACTGTTGGCAAGTAGACGTGCTATAGACTTCAATTGTGGGTGTGTGTGACCACACTGTGACACTGCTGGAGAACTTTCTGGAAGGGGTAGAGTGGCTTTCTGTCAATAATTGAAGTATATCCAATGCATGCTACATATGTGGCTGATAAGAATATATATATATATATATATATATATATATATATATATATGGGAGCGGATCAAAGGTCCCGTCCGCGGAGTCCCGCCGAAGCCCCGTCCCCCCTGCACCATCGGATCGCGCGGGGCCCGCGTGGGGCCCGCGCCCGCCCGCGCGATCCAACGGCTAAGGAGCGCGGGGGCTTCGGCGGGGCTCCGCGGGCGGGGCTCCCGATCCGCTCCCTATATATATATATATATACTCCCTATATATATATATATATATATATATATATATATATATATATATATATATATGGAAGCGGATCAAAGGCCCCGTCCGCGGAGCCCCGTCGAAACCCCGCCTCCCCTGCACCATCGGATCGCGCGGGGCCCGCGTGGGGCCCGCCCCCGCCCGCGCGATCCAACGGCTAAGGGAGGGCGGGGCTTCGGCGGGGCTCCGCGGACGGGGCTCCCGATCCGCTCCCTATATATATATATATATATATATATATATATATATATATATATATATATATATATATATATATTTTTTTTTTTTTTTTTTTTTTTTTTTTTGGAACCAGGTAAATTGTTTCTGGAATCGCTCCCACGGAAATTCGAACTCCTGACCACTCGGACCGCATACATCTCTCTTAACCACTAGGCTAGAGGTCATCTGCTATATATATATATATATATATATATATATATATATATATATATATATATATTTGAAGTGAGTTATTTAGTTCTCACACATATATTAGAATTCGAATTTCAAAATTGACCAATTTTAAAATTTAGGTCTCGAAATTATTGTTCATTAGTTACGTAAACAGTGATTCCGAAATCTAAACTCTAAAATCGTTCAATTTGAGACATAAATTCTAATATATATATATATATATATATATATATATATATATATATATATATATATATATATATATATATATATATATATATATATATATTTTTATAACAAGTACCCATTGCTTCAAAATATATATATATATATATATATATATATATATATATATTATATATATATATATATATATATATATATATATATATATATATATATATATATATATATATATATAAAATAAAAAAATAAAAAAGAAGAAAAATATATATATATATATATATATATATATATATATATTTTTTTTTTTTTTTTTTTTTTTTTTTTTTTTTTTTTGAAGCAATGGGTACTTGTGGTGAACTCGTCTCCACTGGGGCTCGAACTTCGACCACTTGGGCCACATGCATCTCTCTTAACCACTAGGCTAGAGGTCATTTGACAAAGGCGCCCTGCCAGTACGGTACCTGGGGCTCCCCCTATCGGTCAATTATGTGAGAGGCTCTGATTGTCAGGGGCTGGTCCAATATGTTCACAGAAAATTAGAAGGGTGGCAATCACAAATTTTATCATTCGGCGGGCGGATAGAACTTGTGCGCCCGGTCATTATGGCTATAGCTAACTATTGGCTACAGGCATTGTATATTCCAATGGGTACTATACATCAAATCGAGAAACTCTGCGCAAACTTTGTATGGAAAGGGGGACTTCACTCGATCAAGTGGGAAGACCTAAGTCGACCAAAGAAGAAGGAGGAATTGGACTCCAGAATATGCGGGTTCTGCGGGAAGTGGCCATGCTCAAACTTGCATGGAAACTCCTACAGGGTCAGTCGAATTGGGCCAAGTGGACCACTAACAGGTATCTCAAAAATAACTTTTGAGTTCAGCATGTGGATAACTTCTCAGGTACAATTAAAAATATTCTGCGACTTCGACCAACGCTGAAGCGCCTCATTAGCAGGGTCATCCATGACGGGAGAAGTACGAGCTTGTGGCTCGACCCGTGGCTGAACCATCAGAGCCTTGTAGACCTACTGGGGTGGCCGTCGTATGAGTTGATCGGTAGCCAGGAGGGTCTCGATGTACTGATCCAAGGAGGGGAGTGGAAGGTTTCTAACCGACAGGTAGGAGTTTTGCTCCGTGAAGCTATTACTAACGTCCAGCTGCACGCCCAGGCGGTTGAAGACCGCTGGTGGTGGGACGGGTCCACGGACGGAGAATTCAGCGGAAGGGATGCTTATGAGCACCTTCGCGCGAGACAAGCGACGCTAGGGTGGACAGAGATCGTTTGGACGAAGGGGGCTGCGAACAAGATGCATCTCTGTTTGTATAAAGCCATCAATGACCGGCTACTAACTCGGGATAGACTGGAATGTTTTGGTATACAAGTACCTAGTTTGCTTTGCGTACTCTGTGGTTCAGAAATGGAGTCTAGGGATCACCTATTCTTCCAATGCCAAGCCTCGAGCATCATCTGGCAGGCATGCAGGGTCCAAGTAGGTATTACTGCCACTTCCAGAGATGGATTACACAATATTTCGAAGAAATTGCAGCTATCAAGAATAGAAGCCAATTGAAGTACCGACAAGTCCGGTTGAGATTACTTGCGGCAGTATGGCATGTCTGGCGAGAAAGGAATAGACGAATATTTGAAGGGAAGGCAATCTCCTTGGCTGGTATAATCAAAAATATTGAGTATGATCTCCGCGCTCTGGGGATTAACTGTAATAGTTAGTTCAGTTTGCGGATTGTATTTGTAATATCTGATAGTTTCTTTTTAATAAAGTACCCGTTCTTCAAAAAAATATATAAATATATATATATATATATATATATATATATATATATATATATATATATATATATATATATATGAGACTCTAAAGTTAAATATACGTAAAAATAAGTACGTGAGTCATGTGACATCCATTAATTATTGGCATTCCTTGTACAATGTTTCTTAATCACGAGTTGAAAGGAATCAAATGACTATGGGGGTGGACGTTTGTTTTGTTCAATTTTCAATCAACAGAAATACTTAAAACCCAAAATCAAACTTCTAAAAATCTAAATCGAAATTGGGTTCAAATAAATCATAACCAAATTTGAACTGAACCGATAATCAACTATGTTTATTCGGTTAGATTATTTTTGTTGTTTAATGGATTGGATCCACATTTAAATTTGTAATTAAATTATATTTAAAAAATATAATTTTTATATATATGCTTGTTGTATTTCAAAGTTGGGAACAAAATTAGACTCATTTTAAAATTATTACAGTTGAATGTTAAAATACATTCACAGAATTGTTATTTTAATACACAAAAGTATACACATTTTTAATTATAAAATATAAATAAAGTTGAGAGTATTTATACAATTGCGTAAGTCTTATTTGATTTTGGGTTTCGGGCCGAAATCCAAAATCGAAACAGAAATCGAGTAAGAAATTTTACTAATTTTAAAACCGATATATGAAGTGGTGTTTTTAAAACCTAATTGAATCTCTTATCCGGTCGGTTTTCGATTTTCGGTCCAAAATGGAAGCACCAAAATAATTATTAAAATTTTCTATGAAAAATATAGTCTTAAATGGTTTGACTGCAAAAATAATATGGATTATTATATGTTTTTTTTTTCAAATTCAAATTTTGTGGTATGGAAATAAATAAATAAATGTCAAATATATTAGAAAATAATTCCTCAAATGATTAATAAAATTTGGAATCTTGTTGGATATTCTTGAAAGGATGATATTTGGCATAGTACAATTTTGTTTAAGTTGATTTACATTCTTCCAATTTATTAATTCAGAAATAGAGTTCACTCAAAACATATAATAATACAATTATTTCCTAAACCAAATTGAACTTAGACTACGAGGATGGGTTAAAAGTGCATATTAAAAATATTATGCTAACCAAGTATTAATTGGGGATATATATTTTAGAGAAATGAGATGATTTTGTATCTGAGTTCACAAAGAACAAAATTTAAATCTAAATTTGGTGAATAATAATCTTTCACTTTTCATATTTATACCGTTATCTCCAATTTAACATAAGTTTAGAATGAGGGAAGCAAATAAAAAAAATAAAAATAAATACTGCATATCAGAAATTCAGAGTGAAAAAAATTAAAAGAGAAAGGAAAAGAAAACTTTAGTGGGGTCAACCGTCCCCACTAGCCTACATCTAAAATAGACCCCCACCCTCCGTGTGCAAATTATGGTCACCTATGTTCGGTCTTCTAGAACTTTTTTTCCTTCATATATTTTAAAAGAAAAACTCTGCTACACAGATCGAATTAGAGACCGTACATGTAAATTGAGCACCCGTGATAGTCCTCCATTGGTTTAGATCCGCACCAAGACGTTAATAGAGGACTCAGGTTGATGGGTCCGAATTCAGACCAATGTAAAACTGTCCCGTGGACTCGGACCAAAAAATTTTACAAAATAGTAGAAATAGTCTATTGGCAATCCATATTTTATTTTTTAAGCGACAGAAATCTTTAAGCCAATTTTAAACCTTCTATCTTACAATCATAAGTTGTAAAGTGTGTTGCTGTGAGAAGATGTCTCTTTTTTTTACTTGAGATTTGCCAGCTAGCATCAAATTCTTAGTATCAATATACTCTAATCTCTTCGAATAAGAACAAAACTATGTCAGTAGCTAGCAAAAGTAGTAGAACCGATCTACTCGAACCTCTCTGACTGATTGCATCGGAACTTGCTCTCATCGGGGATTGAAATCTCGGTCGGGATCATTAGGGGTAAGCATTTGATTTATTCAATTTCAACCCTAGAAATCTAGCAAACCAAAATTCTAAAAATACGAATCAAATTAGCCAAGACCTAGTTGGTAAATTATCAAAATTAAAATTTAAAACGCATACATAGAATTATTGATTTAAAATATACATATTTTTAGTCATAAATTATTCAAAGAATTGAGAATACATAATTGTATAATTTTTATTTGGTTTCCGATTTTTGGACCGAAATCGAAACTCAAACCGAAACCAAACAGAACAAAGAATTTTAGTATTTTGAGAACCCAAACATAACCCTTTTTTTTTTTAAATTGAACCGAATCTCTTATTCGGTTCGGTTCGATTTTCGGTCCAAAACCAAATAATACTCACCCCTAGGGATCATGGTCTAGGTCACACGTCTTGCACGAGACCACAATATAAGGAAGGGATTCTGGTGAGGAACATGTTCATCTTAGGGTCTGTCTGGTTCCACAAAGTGCGTCAAAAATTGAAAAATCTCCAAATTGATATTTTGCGTATGATATGTACGTCATACTTATGTATATATATTTTTTTACTTTTTTCGTTTGTGTGCTTAGAAGAAGTGGATGTTAGAAGTGAAAAATAAAAAACTTTGGTGTTTGGATTGTTGTTAAAGTGATTTAAAAAAATATAACTTTTCGTACTTTTTATGTTAGCTTGTAAAGAAGTGCCAGTAGAGAAGTGATATAGTTCTTCACTTTTGATAGTAGGTGAAGTTCTCATTTCGATAATAGGATTTTACATTTTGACGCAAGAGGAACAATAGATTTTTCACTCAAGAGAACAATCATTTAAAAATAAATCATCTATCATTTAAGAAGATGACAGGAACACATAATTAAGGACTAATTTGGTTTTATTTGAAATAGACTACTTTTCGTTTATTGTCAAATTTTGACCAAAATATTAAATTAAAATAAAATTTTCATTTCGAAGAAGAATTAAACTGGTCCTAATTCTTAATCACTACCTAAAAGGTATCAAATGACTAAGACCTCGTTTGGTACACTGTAATATAATCGTAATCGCAATGTAATCAATTAAATTTTTTTTTTTTATTTGATTATATTATTATTACGATTATATTACAGTGTACCAAACGATGCCTAATTTAATTAGCAATTACTAGAATATATTCGAATCACTAGAACCCACAGGTTCGAGAAGATGTCTAAAGTACAAACGCTTCTTGAGCAGATATAACAAAGCGTGAAAATTTGTCATTCCAGTTCCTTCGGCTAGTTATGTTATGGGTCAAGTCTGAATATAAAATTTAACAACTCCTAAAAAGAACTGATATAATATAGAAGTTTCTAATCCTGGTTTGTATCATCATGCCAAGAAGTCATGTGTGTTAGCTAAACAATATTATGGCACCTTCTGGTTAATTTGATGATCATCATCAATGTGTGGTGACCCACTATTGTTGGAGGACTTCTAGAAGGGGTTTAAAAAAAGTCTTATCCTTTTTTTTAAAAAATCCAACGCACAAACATGATTGGAAGGCTCGAATCTTGTCGGTCCCTCCGAATGTCCGTTACACTACCACTAGGCTAGAGTAAGTAATGTTACCACAACATAGTCGTGATATCAAACAAGAATTGCGGTACAACCTACGAAGCGCTTATCAAAATCCCTTGCAAGAACTCGGCGTGTCCAGATTGGGACGTTATTGGAAGTTGTTGCGAATGCGGTGTGCCCCGATTCAGAGTGGGCCCATGAGATACGATATTGGACTAGTCATATGCTTAAAAAGAGAATTTTCGTGTAAGGTCTGAACCAGTTCCAAATATGTACATCTCATGAACATCTGAAACAAAATTCTCTGAAACTATGTATAGGTTCCAAAATTCTCTAAAATTCTACAGAGATATAAATATTACTAACAAATATATTTAATATTATACTCTATGTGAAGATCTCCAAAAAAAACTTTTTTAATGATATAATTATCATATCATATTATATATATATATATATATATATATATATATATATATATATATATATATATATATTAAAAAATATATAAAAATAGGTATAATTATTGGATTCCAAAATTTGAAGTTTTTTGTATTGCCCTCAAATTTAAGGACTCAACCTCTAAATCTTCAAATTTTCTCTCAAATTGAGGACGAGTTGGAGAGAAAAAAAAAACTCAAATAAGTAGTTTGAGGACTTAGTTGGAAATGGACTTATAGTCTTGCATATTTTATTTAAGCCATCTTAAATCAAAATTTGTCAATTTTCGCTTCCCGCTTACTTTTTATCATCATGTTTAACAAATAAACTATTCAGATTTTCAGAATGTTTTTTTTTTTTAATCAAATTTTCAGAATGTTTCTACAGTTTGTTGATTTTCAGAATGTTGGATGCAGCTTACAAACTGTAGAATATATTGGACACAGAAAAATATTTGTCAATGAAGTTGATTCAACAAATAATGAGCAAGGCCCTTAGTTTTGTGGCTGACAAGAGAATGTAGTTTGGGCTTTGGGCTGAGGCCTAACTTCAATTTGATGAGAGCGAGCAGCTTTTTGGTTGACTGCATATTTCCCAAAACAAAAAACCAAGTCATTTGGAGCTCGAAATACTTCAACCAAGACTCATTTTTCGTTGGTTGCAGCCTCCTCTCTGTAGGCTCATCTCTCGATATATTCAAGCTTGGTTCAGGAATTAAGCTGTTTTTTGAAAGTCACAATAAAAGTAATTTTTGACAGTACGTAGGAGACTCTTATCAGAAGTTAATCCAAAATGTTGCTGATTTTTCAAAAGTAATTTCATGATATAAGTTGTTACCAAACAATCGATTCCAAAAATTAGGATGGAGTAGCATGAGACAGTTTCACTCGAGCAATGGCGAGAATTGTAAACAATAGAACGTCCGCTGATCACTGGTGCTTGTATCGTGGAGGATGCTGGTTCGAGTCGCACAACATTGTAACGCTATGCTATCATCCAATTACTAAATATGTGTCAACCTACCCACCATTAGCATAAGCCAGAGACTGGAAGTTCACACTTAGGGTCTGCTTGGCAATTATCGAGGTAGCGGTTATGAGATATTTTTAGAGTACCGGTTATGAACGGTTATGAGGGGTCCGATTTTGGATGATTTTTAAGTAGCGGCTTTTAAACCAATCCAATCTATACTTGGTAATTCACTACCGAGCAGTTCTGAAAGTTTTTTACACGAATAAATTAAATAGGGAAGAGTATCGGTAGTTATAATTATATCTATTTTTGTGAGGATATAAATGGAATAAAAAAATAAAGCCGTTCAAAACCCGTCGATTTGGGGTGTTTACAGAGCCACAAAAAAATACATTACACCGGTTTTGGGGGGATTTTTGAGCCGACGAAAACCAGTGCCTCAAAAAAATTAACAAGCAGAGATTTTCATAAACGGTCGGTTCAAAAATAAACCGGTGAATAGGGGTGAGCATTATTCGGTTTTGGACCGAAAACCGAACCGAACCGAACCGAATAAGAGGTTCGGTTCGGTTTTTAAAAAAATCGATTCGGTTTCGGTTTTGAAAATACTAAATTTTCTTATTCGGTTTCGGTTTCGGTTTTGGATTTCGGTTTCGGTCCAAAACTGAAAACCGAATAAGAAATTTTAATTAATATATATATATATATATATATATATATATATATTTAATTAATATATATATATATATATATATATATATATATATATATATATATATATATATATATATGTGTGTGTGTGTGTGTGTGTACTATATATATAAGTATCAATATATATAGGTATATACTAAATATATATAGGTATATACTAAATATGTCTATTTATATTTAGTTACTATATATATTAACAAAAAAGCTCAAAAAAATCAAAAATATATGAATAAGCCGAATAAACCGAAAACCGAACCGATTTAATTCGGTTCGGTTTGATTCAGTTTTGGACCAATTCGGTTCGGTTTCGGTTTTGCTTATTCGGTTTCGGTCCAATTCGGTTTTGGGTTATTCGGTTCGGTTTAAACCGAATAAACCGAATGCTCACCCCTACCGGTGAAAACACCATTACCAAGCAGACCCTTAGAGCATCATTAGTAGTTGGGACTCTCCAATGCAATTTGGAGCCCAAAATTTCAAAAAAAAAGGTAAATGTAGAATGGGTTGGGTTTGTATGAGAATAGTAGGAAATGATAAAGTGAGTTCCGGTCCCAAAAATTGTGTGGTCAAAAATTAATGTAGGAAAAAAATAATATAAAGTTTAGAATCTAGAAAGTTGGGCTCCAAATTGGAACTTACTATTTCTACAAAACGAGTTTCTACAATCTAGAATCTAGAAATTGGGAGGCCCAACCCTTAGCACCCATGGATGGGTTAGAACCGAAATGGTAGAAATTGGGACTAGAGATGAGACTTATTATTCTACAAAATGAGCTCCTACATTCTAAATCTAGAATCTAGAAAATGGGATGTGCCTTACTAATGATGCTCTTAGAATGCCTTTGCATGCAATTGTCCACAGAACAGATTGTTCAGTCTCATCTAACAATCGCCAGCAATTAAGAATTATAATACACTGACAGCTTGCTCATTGATGACTAATGTCTTTCTAAACAGTTCCTACTGAGGTTAGCACATCACTTTCAGTCTGATAACAATGAGTAGAGATGAGAAGGACCTCAGTGTCAGCTCTTGTACTTGAAAAATAGTTTCTCAGTGCTTGAGAGTAAGCTAGTTTCCGATTGCCGGGGACCAGAAGTCTGCACCGTTGTCGCTCACCATGGTTTCGGTGCAAGAAACAGGGACCAGGCACAGTCCTCGGCTCTGAAGATCATCGCTCGGTCTAGTTCCCTGTAGTTCATTTATACATGAAGCTCAATTAACCTATATCCGTGAAAAAATATGATGCGTGCGAGATGTGTGTTGCCAATTATTCAGTGTTCGATGCACACGGACTTTTTGAATATGCGAAACATACATCTCGAAGAGCTACAAGGAGGTTTGCACATGGAAAGAGAATGCAAGAGCAGATTGCATATTTTTAGTAGGAAGAAATTAAGCCCGACACAAAAGAAATCTCACCAAGAAAACAACATTAACATTAATAGAGACGAGATCCTTAATAGAGCTGAATGAAACATAAAGATCATACAGCCGACACCAGAAATTTTCGAAAAACAAATCGGTTGTGGCTGCTGCTCTTAATCCAGTTTGGGAGCATAATGGCTGGCTTGAACTCTGTTTTATGTGGTTAGTGCTACTAATTATTTACGACAATTTGCTTAACAATAACTAGTTGTTTCAACAAAAGCCAATGCTCGGAGATTGCACAAGAACAGAAGACTTTAATGTCCTCGTGAACGATCACATTCAGAACACGACATATGCAATGACCCTTGGTGAATCATGAACAAAGGAGTGGGTGCATCTAACATAGAGCACCATGCAAATAATTGAAGGTCAGAATGATGACAGAAGTGGCTGCTACATCATGCCGCATGGTATCAGGAAGGAGGACAATTGAGCCCAATGCCAAAGTATCTCATACGCCCACTATGTAACATTGTTGGGAATCGAACACGTCCTACAAGTGTTTCATATCGTGGCTGAGACGTTGTCGCAACAGAAACTTAGGTCAATCTATCTGAAATAACCAACTCCCGTCTAACGAACACTAAGCACAGATAAAAACAAGTATATGGTCACTTGGACAAATCTCAATTTATATAATTCAGATGAAATTACAAGATTGATAAAAAATCAATGTTGAACCATTTGTCCTAATAGGTTCAACCATCACCACACTCGAGAAGAAATGACAGAGATTACAATGAAATCACTCACCAACCCATAGCAATCTTCCTAACCGAAGTTGATGACTCCTCGATCAGATCTTCTCATTTCTTTTGTCTTGTATGGCGAAGCCCTAAGGTCTCGTTTTTTTCGCAGAAAGGAAATGACTCGATTCTATCATATTTTCTTTCCTTTGGGAAATTGCAATTCCAATCAATTTTATTTTCGGCGTTTGGAAAAACCAAAAAAATTGGGAGGAAAAGTGAATCCTTAGAGGGAAAAAAATGAATCATTGGATTGGTGGGAGAAACCACTTTCCCCCTATTTTTCCTCTTAGGAATCAATTTTTTTTCTGCTCATTTCCTTTGGCATCCAAACAAAGGAAATGAATCACTTTCCTTTCCCAAGGCTCAAATTCCGCGAACCAAACGTGGCCTAAGAAAAAAGTGCAAACTTTATCTTAGATCTCATGTGGACGAGCACCATGAATCTCAACTTTGTGCTATGTTATTTGCCTACACGGTGATAGCTCAAATTTGGTTGGTTGTTTTGAATGTTACACATAAATTCGTTTGCCCTCTTTTGTTTCCACTTTGTGCCTCAAATTTTCTACTATATACAAACCTTTCCACGTATACAAGAGCTTTCATTTAGCAAATCTATTTGAGATAGAGATCTAAAGTGAAATATAAATTGGATCTTCAATTATTATAAAAAGATCAAAATCTTTCTTGTAAGAGGTTAAAGTCTAGAAGTCTTTCTATAAAAACTTATGTAGAAATCGGTGAGCCTTCGAATCAAAGTTTGTGTGGAAGAGTAGACGAGACCTTCAGATCAAAGCTCGCAAATGTAACTGTTTTCATAATAATGGATTAAATCCGAAGAGAATTTCGGAACTGGAGTGCGACATGAAAGATACATCGGATATTTTATTCTCGTCTCATTTCTTTCACAATTTTGTAATTGCTATTAGCATTCTTAATTTTACTTAATTATTAATCTAGATCTATTCAACCCCTCTATAGTGTTGCCATATATATGCTACAAAGGCATGTATTTTAACACATGACACGGATGTTGGGAACGAAGCGCGGAAACCGTTCCCCCAAACCAGAAAGTCCTGCGAGAGAACCGAGCAAAAGCACACAAACCAAAAACGCCAAACACAATCGCAGACACAAAGATTTTTGACGTGGAAAACTCTTGCAGGAAAAACCACGGGACGATCGGAGTCCAACCCTGAAAAACCTCCACTAATGGAATAAAGAGAATACACCCTCTACAAGCTCCTCCCGATCCAACACGGATCACCACAACTCACTTGAAAGAAGAAATTTTTAATTGCGGACTCCGAAGAACAAGAGATGCCGAAAAATTATTCGAAGCAATCTCTCCTTCACAATAGTCCTTAATCCTCTCTCTCTCTCAAATATTGTAAATCACTCTTTGTTTTGAGATGATTTTACAACTAGCATGCATCACCCTTTTATAAGCCCTTGGTAACCCATACATGGAAGGCCAATATATATGGAAACTTCCAATATAAATCAATCATATATTTAATGGAAATCCAATCATAATTAGCTTACCATAATTGGAAACTCAATAATATGGAAAGCTACTATATGAAGGTCCAATCATAAATATATAATCAAAGTAAATATGGAAATCCAATCATATATTTTCTTACCATATATGTACCAAAATAAAATTCATGCACTCCCCAAGCTTCTCCGACACACGGATGGCGCTCGTCGCTCTCCGAGGTATTCTCCACATAGGTGGGAACCCCACTCACTCCAATAAATCTCCCCCTTCACAACTATGTGGAGGAGGTCGTCATCCCGACGATCTGCCTGCAGTACTCAAACTTTTCCCTCGAAAAAACCTTCGTGAGCATGTCCGCTCCATTGTCATCAGTATGAACCTTCTCAAGCGCCGCATCCTTCTTCTCAACCACATCCCGTATCCAATGATACCGAGTCTCGATGTGCTTGGACCGACTATGAAATGTCTGGTTCTTCACAAGGTGAATAGCATTTTGACTGTCGCAAAGCAAAGTATACTCCTCTTGCTTCAGTCATATTTCCTGCAGCAGCTTCTTCATCCACAGCAACTCCTTGCAAGCCTCCGTCGCCGTAATGTACTCTGCCTCTGTCGTCGACAAGGCAACACACTTCTGCAACCGCGACTGCCACGATACCGCTCCTCCAGCAAACATCATCACATAGCCCGAAGTCGATCGCCTCGTGTCTACATCTCCAGCCATATCAGCGTCAGTATACCCAACCAGCTTCGGCTCGTCACCACCAAAAGAAAGTCTCCAATCGGCAGTGCCCTGAAGGTATCGTAGAATCCACTTGACCGCACTCCAATGTACCCTACCAGGATTTGAAAGGTACCTGCTAACTGTGCCAACTGTATGAGCGATGTCTGGCCTCGTACACACCATAGCATACATAAGACTTCCCACAGCTGAGGCATATAGAACCCGCTCCATATCTTCCTTTTCGTCCACGGTAGATGGACACTGCTCCTCAGTGAGCTTAAAGTGAGCCGCAAGGGGGCAACTCACTTTCTTCGACCCGTCCATACCGAAACGCTGAAGTACCCGGTAAATGTACTTCTTTTGGGACAAATGTAGCAGCTTGGACTCTCTCTCGGCTGATCTCCATCCCAAGAATAGTCTTCGCTGCGCCCAAATCCTTCATAGAGAAGGTCGCGCTCAGTTGGCACTTCAACTCTGCTATCCTAGTGGCATTCCGACCCACTAATAACATATCATCTACATAGAGCAATAAAATAATAAAATTATCCTCGGCAAAATATCTCACAAATGCACAATGGTCCGACGTTGTCCATGCATAACCATGCTCCCCCATAAACGATTCGAACTTCCTGTACCACTGCCTCGGAGCCTGCTTCAGACCATACAAGCTCTTTCTCAACCGGCAGACCAAATGTGACTTGCCCTTCTCACAGAATCCCTCTGGCTGCTCCATGTACAACTCCTCCTCAAGATCACCGTGGAGGAATGCCGTCTTCACGTCCATCTGCTCGACCTCCAAGTCGAGACTGGCTGCTAATGCTAGCACCACCCGAATAGACGAATGCTTGACGACAGGCGAAAAGATCTCATCATAATCTACGCCTTTCCGCTGACCGTAGCCTTTGACTACCAGCCTCGCTTTGTATCGAGGGCGAATAGCATCATCCGTCTGCTTCACTCTAAACATCCATCGATTCTTCAAAGCCTTCTTGCCCTTTGGCAACCGCACCAGCTCATAAGTGGAATTAGTGTGCAAGGAACTCATCTCCTCCTGCATGGCCTCCATCCACTCCAGCCTGTGTTCGTCTTCCATAGCCTCTGCAAAGCTTTCGGGCTCTCCCCCGTCAGTCAATAGCACATACTCATCCGGTGAGTATCTCGTAGATGGTCGACGATCTCTGTCACTCCTTCTCAGTGGAGCCACTGGTGCTGGCTGTATACCAACAGCCTCCTCCCCATCAGGAACTGCCTCCCCGGCATGCTCATCCTCCTGAGGGACACCCTGACCACCATCAGCAGGCTGATGATCAAGGTTGGGAGCAACTCCATGTACTAGCTCCCCCATAATGGGATCCTCTGCGATGTCCTCTGGAAACTGTTCGAAGCGAAATGACTCTAAC
This sequence comes from Iris pallida, assembly GCA_029216955.1. Taxonomy (NCBI): domain Eukaryota; kingdom Viridiplantae; phylum Streptophyta; class Magnoliopsida; order Asparagales; family Iridaceae; genus Iris; species Iris pallida. The sequence goes on from JANAVB010002591.1 coordinate 26,396, forward strand.
TCAGGCAATTCTCCTCAGCCTCAGAAGGCGTCTCGGAATCCTGAGTGTTGATCATGGTCTGATCCTCGACGAACACCACGTCCCTGCTTCTGTAGAGCTTTCTTCCCACCGGGTCGTAGAGTCTATAGCCAAACTCATCCCGACCGTAGCCGACAAAGACGCATCGCCTCGTCTTCGGCTCAAGTTTAGTCCTCTCGTTCTTCGGTACATGCACGAAGGCCTTACAGCCAAACACTCGCAGGTGATTGTATGACGGCTCTTTGCCGTACCATACTTTGTCAGGCACATCATCCTGCAAAGGAGCACTAGGAGACAAATTAATAACATAAGCGGCTGTGAGAAGAGCCTCACCCCAATAACTGTCCGGCAAGTTTGCTTCTGACAGCAAACACCGCACCCGCTCCATCAGTGTCCTGTTCATGCGCTCCGCTACACCATTGAGCTGAGGTGTCTTTGGCGGAGTCTTCTGGTGTCGTATCCCCTGCTCTCTGCAATAAGCATCAAAGGGACCGATGTATTCGCCGCCATTGACGGACCGAACACACAATAACTTCTTGCCCGTCTCTCTTTCAACAGAGGTCTGAAACTCTTTGAAAGTAGGCAACACCTGATCCTTGGTCTTTAAGGCATAGACCCAAACCTTCCTGGAACAGTCATCAATAAAAGTTACAAAGTAAGAAGCACCATCAATAGATTTTACCTTCATAGGACCGCAGACATCCGAGTGAATCAACTCGAGCAACGCCGGCTTCCTTGAACTTGGGTGACTTTGGAAAGACACCCTATTTTGCTTCCCAACTAAGCAGTGCGTGCACTTCTCCAACTTTGTAGACTTGAGCCCTGGAATCACCTTCCTGTTCACCAAGTAGCTCATCCCCTTCTCGCTGATATGGCCGAGCCGCCTGTGCCACAACTCGGTAGACGCATCACTGACTGCGTTCACCTCCTGTGCCCCCTGTGCGCTCCCCTCCATATAGTAGAGACCGGACTTCTTGCTTCCTCTGGCAATCACCATCGAACCTCTGGAAAGCTTCCACTGATTATTTCCGAAGAGACTGAAGAATCCCTCATCATCCAACCTTCCAACCGACACCAGGTTGAAACGGATATCAGGGACATGACGAACATCTTTGAGAACAAGAACTGCACCCGTCTTCGTCCTCAAATACACATCTCCAACAGCAACCGCCTTTGACATATCTCCATTGTCCATCTTCAACACTCCACAGTCGTCTGTCGTGTAAGTGGCAAATAGTGTCCTGTTGTGAGATACATGCGCTGAAGTCCCTGAGTCTACCAGCCAAGAATTGTCATCGCAGGCGAGGTTTGTGATAACCTCATCACCTACGACGATCACATCGCCTCCATGTATCGAAGCTGCCGCTGTAGTGTTCTCATCTTGCTTCCCCTTGTCGTCCTTCTTCTCTCTCTTCCAAGCGAAACAGTTCCGCTTGATGTGGCCCTTCTTGCCACAATGGTAACACTCCGAGTCCTCATACCGACCCTTGGACTTTCCCATGCTCTTGTCTCTGCCACCACCTGGACCCCTGCTTTTGTCCCTTCCGCGGCTCTCCGGAACTAGTGCCTCTGAGTGATAGGATATGGATGAAGTGCCCTGAGAACGTCTCCGCATCTCTTCATTCAGTACCCCGCTCTTGGCAAACTCCAGACTGACCACGCCTTCCGGAGCAGAAGCGATCATAGATACTCGTACGATCTCCCACGAGTCTGGCAATGTACATAGTAACCAAAGTCCTTGAACCTAGTCGTCGAACTTGACTCCCATCGAGGATAGCTTGTCCACCACGCCCTGGAACTCACTCAAGTGATCCGTAATAGATGCACCATCTTTGTACCGCAAATCCATCATCGTCCGGATCAGGAACAATTTGTTTACCCCGGTCTTTTCGCCTACAAAGATTCCAGCTTCTCCCACAACGTCTTCGCATGCTCAATATTGGCAACGTGGTTGTACACGTTCTCGTCAACGAACTGCCGCATGTACCCACACACCTGTATATGCTCGAAGTTCCAGTCCTCATCGGATTTGTCACTGGGCTTCACGGATGCAAATACTGGAAGATGCAGCTTCTTGACGAACAGCAAATCCTTCATCTTGCTCCGCCAATAATGGTAGTTGGTACCGTTCAGGTTCACCATGCGCACCGGCTTCGCGTCCATCTCTGCTTTCTGGTTTGACTGTCAACTCCTGACACTTCTTTGAACCCAAAGCTTTGATACCACTCTGTTGGGAACGAAGCGCGGAAACCGTTTCCCCAAACCAGAAAGTCCTGCGAGAGAACCGAGCAAAAGCACACAAACCAAAAATGCCAAACATAATCGCAGACACAAAGATTTTTGACGTGGAAAACCCTTGCGGGAAAAATCACGGGACGATCGGAGTCCAACCCTGAAGAACCTTCACTAATGGAATAAAGAGAATACACCCTCTACAAGCTACTCCCGATCCAACACGGATCACCACAACTCACTTGAAAGAAGAAATTTTTTGATTGCGGACTCCGAAGAACAAGAGATGCCGAAAAATTATTCGAAGCAATCTCTCCTTCACAATAGTCCTTAATCCTCTCTCTCTCAAAGATTGTAAATCACTCTTTGTTTTGAGATGATTTACAACTAGCATGCATCACCCTTTTATAAGCCCTTGGTAACCCATACATGGAAGGCCAATATATATGAAAACTTTCAATATAAATCAATCATATATTTAATGAAAATCCAATCATAATTAGCTTACCATAATTGGAAACCCAATAATATGGAAAGCTACTATATGAAGGGTCCAATCATAAATATATAATCAAAGTAAATATGGAAATCCAATCATATATTTCCTTACCATATATGTACCAAAATAAAATCCATGCACTCTCCAAGCTTCTCCGACACACGGATGGCGCTCGTCGCTCTCCGGGGTATTCTCCACATAGGTGGGAACCCCACCCACTCCAACAACGGAATCTATTGGATCATATAATATTCATTCTCGCGAATAGATTAAATATACACTGATCTGTTGAATAATAAAACTTTACGAAATTGGTTGGAGGATGACCATTTTCTAAAAAAAAATTCTACAAGATACAAGACATCAGACGGACTGGCATATTTACAACAAAAAGAAAAGAAATAAATACACCAACCCTCCCATGTTTCATGAGTATTACAGAGACTACCCCTATTTGAAACTAATTACACTCACCACCCCTCTCCTTTAGAAATTTTATAAAACATAGGGGTAGTTAGTGTTATATTTTTATAGAAAATAGAAACTATAGGGGTGGTCCGCGTAATTAGTTTCAAAGTAGGGGTAGTTTCTGTAATAAGTGTAAAACATAAGAATAGTTAACGTAATTTGCCCAAAAAGAAAAGCCAGACCACATGGCATTTTTGTAATATCATTTTTTTGGTAATTTTCTTCTTTTATTAGTTTTTGCATTAAAAAACTACCAACCACCTATCCATTATTTTTTTCTCGTGGATAATGTTAACATATGTCTTGAATAATAAACCATATGTATTGTCCTACCTAGTGATCTAGTTAATTACCAGTAACATGGGAGTGTTGGCACAATTCACTGTCCACGATCAGGGCCGGACCGGACGGTTGGATTATCCTATCCGAAACTAATTTTGGTTGCCCTTGACCCTTATTAATGTTGGCCGATCTGGGGTGTCATGTGTGACTCCAACCTCTTGATCTAGTTAACCAGTAACATGGGAGTGTTGGCACAATTCACTGTCCACGATCAGGGCCGGACCGGACGGTTGGGTTATCCTATCCGAAACTAATTTTGGTTGTCCTTGACCCTTATTAATATTGGCCGATGTGGGGGGTCATGTGTGACTCCAACCTCTTGTAGGATCATGCTGAGTCTTGAGGGGTGTTCTAGCAGAGGAGAGTTGCTCAAGTCCGAAATTTTCTAAGGGGGACCCCTAGGCCGGTCATGCCCACAATATCCCTAGGTTGTCAAGGGGGCAACGTCCCATTTCGTTGGGTCTAGTGTAACTAGGTTTTTATGTGCCCTCATTTTGGTTTAAATTTTTTTTAGGGATTTCGTCTGTGGAGGAGTTGAGCTGTGGAAAAAAAATATGCAACAACATCCTCTCGTAGCACTATATTTATTTATCGAGTGAAGATTGATAAACCGCTGCACATAGAAGTTGCCCAACTCAAGTCACCCAGGAGGTGACAGTTAATTTTTTCTTCACAATTTTTGTTTATTTTATTTTTGACTTATTAAATATGGAAACACTAATTTGTTACGGGAAAAATCTTAAAATTGCTAAAAACGTCAAGAGCCTGGCATTTTCGTTGCAGAAACACGATATCCACTTCTATTCTATATTTTCTTTCGATATATATATATATTTTTTATTTAAGGAAAAGAAACCGTGTAGCTGAAATAACTCACTCAGAACACCTTTTAAAGGATTACGTGGTACGATTAGGTCGAATAAACCCTTATCATCATGAGGCTTGTCATCCAGGAACCTGTTCGGAAATACCGTAATGAAAGAAAGATAGGAGTTTGTAGCTAGGTATTTGACCAAACAGGATCGTCCAGTTCCTATAGAACCTATCACTAAAATACACCTAGAGGGGGATAGGGCTAAGCGGAGCGAAAAGGGTTTTCCACACCTGGTGTCTAAGTATCTCTATAGAATTTTTTTTAGAAACTTCTCATCCTCCCAATTTCTTAAAACTTTAGGGGACGTTTGGTATGCGGAATACTATATAGCCGAGAATTCTATATTTCCAGGAATCAAATTCCAAGGAATTAAATTCCCTGAAAAATTACATTCCCCTGTTTGGTGACAATATAAATATTCCCGGAAAAAAAATAAAAATATAATAACGAAAAAATAAACAAATATAAAAAAACGGTAAAAA
>JANAVB010002592.1:0-30459 GCA_029216955.1 Iris pallida
CTGTGGAGCACATCAACCTGGTCCTAAATTACAGGATCACATCCGACGCATGGTTACTATTGGCCCTCTATGGTATCAGATGCCATTTATGCAAGAAATGTCGTGCTTGTCAAATCCATGCAGACTTCATTCATCAACCCTCGAATTCTTACAACCCGACTGCTGCTTTCCTGGCCTTTTGAAGCTTGGGGTATGGACATCATAGGTCCTATTAATCCTCCTTCTTCTAGAGGACATCGGTTCATATTGGCGATAACCGATTACTTCTCCAAGTGGGCTGAAGCTATACCTCTGGCTGAAGTCAAGACTAGCAGTGTCATCAACTTCGTTAAACACCATGTCATCTATAGTTCGGTGTACCTCGAAGAATCATTCATGACAATGGACCTCAATTCATTAGTCAGAAGTTCACTAGATTCTGCGATGATCATCGGATTAACAATGTTGCTTCGACGGCCTACAATCCTGCTGCTAATGGTTTAGCTGAAGCCTTTAACAAAACCATTATTAAGCTCCTTAAGAAATTTGTATCCACTAACAAACGAATTGGAGTGAGAAACTTGGCGAATGTCTTTGGGCCTATCGAACTACAGTCCGCAATCCCACAGGCTTTACAACCTTTCTCTTTGGTGTATGGCTGTGAAGCTGTCCTTCCTTTGGAGTTACAAATTCCTTCTTTAAGGATTGCTATTGCCAATGAGCTCACCACAGAAAATAATGACCTTCTTCGACTTCAAGAGTTAGAGGCATTGGATGAAAAGCGATTAATGGCTCAACAGCATATTGAGTTATACCAAGCCCGTATCTCAAAGACATTTAATCGTAAAGTGAAGGTCAGAGCCTTTCAGCAAGGAGAACTTGTTCTAATGGTCAGACGTCCTATGACTATGACTCATATGAGCAAAGGGAAATTCGATGCGAAATAGGAAGGTCCCTATGTTGTAAGCAAAGTCTTCTCAAATGGAGCTTATCAACTTTCAGAACTTGATGGTCGAGTTGCTATGATGCCTATCAATGGCAAATTCTTAAAGAAGTATTATGTATAAATATAAATACTTGTAAATTATCAGACAGAATCAAGTTCATAAATAAAATTCAAATTTTATTATATAATAGTACATATTAAAGGTCACTATCATCTTTTTCTACATTGGGACGAGGGCCACTGTCGTCCTTCTCAAAAATGCGGTCAGCAAAAGAGCCAAAAACCTCCTTGCTGGATCCCACAAAAAACTTGCAGGCGGCCATCCTCATGGCTTCTTCTTCTTTAGTCTTTCCTGGTTCGAGCAGGAAGTCCAAAATGTCCCGTGGTGGCTGGGGTGCAGACGAACCTTCGCCTGCTTCTGCTTTCTTTGGCTGAACTGGATCGGCAGGGTGTTCTTCAATACCCTTCTGAACCTTCGAGACAGTCTCAACCTTCTTAGATGCTTCTCCAGAAGACATTTTTTATGTTGAAGAGTAGAAGTGTTCATTCCTGTCAGATTTCTGCTATATTTATAGACAGAAGTTCCTCAATTAATGAGGCATTACATTCATCCGACGGTTCATCCGTTCATTAAATACCTGACGGTTCATCCGTTTATTTATCACATTCATCCGACGGTTCGTCCGTTCATTAAACACCTGACGGTTCATCCGTTCATTTATTATACTCATCCGACGGTTCGTCCGTTCGTTAATATCTGATGGTTCATCCGTTCATCTATTTTGACGGTTAATCCGTTCATTATTATTTGACGGTTAATTCGTTCATTTCAACATCATTTGACGATTTACCCGTTCTTTCATCATTATTTGACGGTATTCCCGTTCATTCATTTTCATATACATTGACGATTCATCATCGTTCATCTTCTACATCCGCAATTTGTCGTTTTCGATTAAATTGTCAATAAATATATCATATCTATCTATTATTTATATCTGAATAAGATATGCAATAAATAATGGAGCCATAACAAAATGTCCTTTATATCAAAAAAATGAGACATTACAAAAATGCAGCTACAGCAACAAAACCCAAATACAAAATCAAGAAGGAGGGACAATCAGATTGTCAATTTGCTGCTTCAATGTCTGCAGCTCTTCTTCGTGTGTTGACGCTATTATCTTTCTTGCCTCCTCCATCCCGCTGTCTTCATCAAAAATGGGCATATCTACTGTCCTGCGAGTGATCTCTTCACCATGAGTGGTCTCATACTCATTCCTTTCTTCAATCAATGCATTAAATTGTTCAATCACCAGTTGGTGATTAACAGTTTCTTCTTCAAACTCTTGTTGGAGGCGAGTAATTTCAGCCTTCAGCTCAGCAAGTCGCCGTCCTTTACTTTCAGCCACTAGGGTAATTGATTCTATTTTAGAATTATATTCAGCTGATTTTGCTGAATGAGCTTCTAATAGATTTTGAAGAGTTAACCTTTCCATATCAGCAGCTTGAGCCAGCCGCTCAAATTCAGCTTGTACTAAAGAGTCTACTCTTTCTTCTTGAGTTCTTTATACTTCTTGATGGAGACTTCTAATTCATCCAGTATATGTTCAAGGAGAGTGGCCTGGGCTTCGTCTCCTTGGTCTCTTATGGCTCTTATCAAGAAAGAAGTGGGCTTCCTAACCATAATGAAGTCAGCCCCTTCTTTCTCTATCATTTTACAGACGAGAGATCCCAGCGATTCAAAGAAGCATTTAGTAAATGACTGGATAACCTGCTGATTGATGGCTAAAGTTCCAGGAGTCGCTGCTACTCCCGATGAAGACGGGGTAACAGGTTGCTCGATTCTTTGGACAATAGGCTCTTTAAATAAGGGAGCCAGAGTAGAGCTGGTTGCTCCTCCTGCTTGATCTTCTGCAAAAGTAAAATTATTATTTTACTAATTGATTGTTGATGAACAAAAAGATCAAATTAAGAGCAATGTTACCTTGGTTTGGTTTAACCACGAGTTCATTCCTTACTGGAATGGAATACTGTTGAACAGAAGTAGCCTCCACTACAACAGCCTGACTGCTGCCCGCCTCAGAACCACAAGATAAATGATGACTACTGCTAATAACCACCGTTGGTATAGGCATCATAATCAGGTCCGTTGGAGGTATTGGCAAAGTCTCAAGATCTGCAAATGAAGATATTAGTTATCAGTTCATTTTAAAAAAGAAAAGATTGTTAAATCTCGTTTTATACCTTGAGGGTCGGTGGCGGGATTTTCTTTTAGCACACCTTCGTCGGCTACTTCTTCAGGAGATATTTCTATCTCAACATCGACAGCTTTTTCTGCAGATGCCTCCACTTCAATATCCTTTTTAGGATTTGAAATATCATCGGCAGTATCAGGAGATCTGTGTTCTTCATTTTGCTTTTCAGGGTCTTGTAAATACTCATCAACATTTTCGGATGAAGAACCTTCCTCGTCTTCTTCTTTTTCTTCTTCTTCTTCTTCTACTGCTGCATTTCCACTGCTAGTGGCAGCCTGATCTTCCTGCAAGCTATAACTGCAATCCTCCAGAGCTGCAATCATTTCACGGTCTTCATCCTCACGAAGAGTCCTGGGAGTAGGAGGAGGTTGAGTAATATCTGCAATAGGAGAATGAGGTTGTACAACACTTTGTTCTTTCTCTAAGATATGTTCTCTAGGCTTTTCAATTCTTGGGGCAAAATCTCCCCTCTGTTTATTCTCCTCGAGAGTTTTGCTCCCTGATTCAGAAGCAGGTGTGGGAGATGCCATTAGAAGTCCTGCAGCAGCATCTACTGAAGTCAGGAGTTGTATAGAAGAAGACTCTTCCAAGACTCTTCTAGTGACTACTCTTTTCTTTCTGTGTAGAGGCCTAACAGGACTCTCTACATTTTTTGGCTCTGCTTGCTTTTGCACGGAAGTTGGTGTAGTAGCAACTTCTTGATGTGTCTCGGCTAATTGTCGGGATTGAGATCTGGTAGTCACCTTTTCAGAAGAAACATCAAGAATCAATTTCTTCTTCGCCACAGGAGCAGGAGGCTCCTCTCTTCTTCTCTTCTTCGCAGGAGATTTACCCACCTTCAGAGAAATACGAAGTGGTGCATTCACTTCTTGGGGGAATATAATATCCCTTGTAGTCTCCAGAGGTGCATCTGCCGGTTCCTGCGCCTCCTCATTTATAGGGATCGATGGAGCAATTCTCCCTCTTCTCAATCTTGTTGCAGTGGCGACTACCCCTCTTCCCGAAAGCTTCGCGGGGGCGACTTGACTATTTACTACTTGACGACGACGGAGGACCGAAAACTATCTGCGAGATTGAAATTCTCGGCAAAAGTATTCGCTGATGTGTAAAACACGGAGTATGTAAAAAGCATTCGAGGACCCTGAGGAGTAGTCCTTGCTGGCATAGAGAAAGTGGCTTTTGTATCACGGGCATTGTAATAAGCCCAAGTCCTAGCTCCGTCTATCAGATAACCTTTGCCTTGGAGGCAGGTAATTGCGTTCCCTACATGGAACTGATCATACCCAAACTGTCGAGCAAAACGGCTTGGGAGGTATGGTTCTAAGTAGCACTCTTCTTCGAATCGGTAGACCAAATGAGATGGTCGAATTGTCTTCAACCATTCAAAAGCGACACGAGTTAGAGGCTGTAGTTTCGAATCCACCATATTCGTGGGCATCTGATCATACCCAGCAGGGAAAGGAGCACAGCAAAAGTTCCAGCCTCTGTTCAGATTCAACATAAATCTACACTCAGATAAGGAAGTATATTTCCATTTTCCATCGGAATACCTTCGAAGAAAACTGCCGTCAACTGGTCCCATGCCAGGATCCATTAGAGTTGGATAGTGAAGAAGCAACCATCCAAACAAATATGTATATGGCAATTCTAAGCGAGGAAATTCTCTCTCTCCTTTCGCTTTCAACATCAGGTCAACATATAAACGAAGACTGGCGTTCAGCTTACAGGTCATTGCTGATAGTAAGTCCATTTTATAGCCGAAGACCAATTTAACAGCTGCAAACAAGACGCCATGGTGAAAACGATCCACTGCACTGGATCCGGGAACCACGAACCTTCGCAGCCAGTATGTCAAGAATCCCGCCAATTGTGCTGCTTCTGACATGGGCCTATAGCCCATTCTCAAGTAACTTTCCAAATTGTCTCCTCTCTTTAAAGGAGGATATTCATGGTCATCGTTCACTTCTTTATCAAAGTGACCACTCTGTTCCATTAATTTTCTGACCTCTGTATGGCTCAAAGGTTTGAAAAAGGTTGGGTAATATTTATCGTTCTCCTTGGTTTTCTTCTCCTCTATATGATTAAGAAACAGATATGATAGCCACTTTGAAGAATAACAAGTATTGGCAGTGGCACTATTGTAAAATAAAGAGCAGATCTTGTAATGGCACAATAGTTCTTCGAACACTGTCACCATCTCTGGATTCTCTTTTCTGAGCTTGTTCAACTCATCATTTGTTGGTACATACTCCTCATATGGAGCATCTGCCATGGGCAAGAACGAGATATACTTCATCTCGTGGAGTGCAAAGCCCATCTCTCCCCCTGGGGTCATGAAAGTTCCGGTCCTGTAGTTGTATCTCTCAGCTAAGGCTAAGAACATATGAGGATTGGGAGCAAATCCATATACAGTGGCATGCACTGCTTCATACAGGTTGATTTGTTGGAGTCTGTCTTGGAATTTTCCCAGGACCCAATTCGCGATATAACTCCATCGCTTGTAGTCTGGATTCACCAATCCAGTCATTCTTATATCATGCTCAGGATATTTTCCTTCAACCTTCGCAAACTCATTTGCGAATATTGGTGTCCTAACAGGCATTAGCATGGAGGAGTTCTCTGGTGGAATGCAGCCAGGTCTTAAGCCTCTCAATAGGACACTATATCTGTCGGAAGAGCTATAAAACATATCCTTATGATGTGGCCCCTTCTTTACGAAGATTTTTCCTGTCCGAGCATCCTGAAATAGAGTGATATTCCATTCCATCTTCCTAGGGTAGCTTGCATGAGCGTACCGTGACAAAGGAAGGCATCGAGCGATGTCGGGTATAAAAAAGGATCTATCTTGCTGGTGAACTACCCTATCTTCCATCCTTGGCCTAGGCTGAGAGGCTCTCTCAAAGGCGTCACCGAATAGGAATAAGGGTTTCTTGTGAATTACAGCATCAGCTGATTCTAAAGGCTGTCCGTTCATCAAATACATCAAAGTTTCATTGTCCTGAGAAATCAATATAGCCTGACGGGAGGCCGGCAGATCATACTAAGGGTAATGGACAAGAGACAGATCCTCTTTGTATTCAGACTCTGTGAGGGTTCCCACAAAATGTTCGTAATCTGGATCTTCATTGACTTCAACTGCATCAACAAACAGATGAAAATTAGTCCAAGACAAAGATTTTGTTTTTAAACATAAAACATGATTTGCGCAACCTCAGACTGCGCTGACATGATTTGCGCAACCTCAGTCTGCGCTGACATGATTTGCGCAAACTCAGACTGCGCTGACATGATTTGCGCAATCTCAGATTGCGCTGACATGACTTATGCAATATCAGTTTGCGCATCATTAAAGGTGCGCAAAGCAATGGTTTGCGCTGATATCTGCGCAACTTAATTGTTTTGCGCTGACTTTCTGTCAGCACAAATCAACAATTTGCGCAAGAATGCAGCCTTCATAAAAATAAAGAACTGATAGTTGATGCAACCGAAACCCTAAAAAGGGTGGCGCAATATGAACTTATCTCTAAAAAGAGATGAGTTTCAAGGGAGTCGAATCACCCTAAGAAGGGGTTTTCGATCGGTTCAACTACCTCTCAGAGCAGGGTGTGCGGATTCGTGTCGGGAAGCTCGTCGAGCAACCCTGTCAGAAGACTCGGCCGGAGCTTTTCCCTTCGCGGCGGCGGCAGCGGCAGCATTTGATCGTCGTGGGGCCATGACAATCGTCGGAGGAGGAGAACAGTGAAGGTTTTCTTCTCAAAAAAGTTCGAAAGATTGCAAAGTAAAGAATTGAAAACAAAAAGAGGGGTATTTATAGTTTTTGAAATGCGAAACGGATGCCTCGGATTGCGCCTAAACTTGTGGTCTATTCGCTTTGCGCAGACAGCTCATCATATTGCGCAAAACGATTCAACATTCAAAAATTCAAAGTATTTCGAAATTTTGATTACAATCAACTTTCGAAAACTTTGAAGGGGGTCTTGTAGGTCCTAAAAAATCAAGTTACATCAATCAACAAAGTCAAAAATTCAAGATATTCATCATTTTGATGAGTTGCGCAGACAACAGATTGCGCAGACATCACTTTGCGCAGGTTGGTTTGCGCATGTTCCCAACTGCGCAGGCTGACGTGGCAGAAGTCATCATTGACTGAATCAAATCAGATCTTCCTGACAGCTGATAACACGAATAACGAGGAGGCTGTTCGTTTTTGACGCCGCACAGTGCTCGAGGGCGGCTGACAGGTGGCAGCGCAATCCGTGGTTGCGTAAACCATTCATGCGCAATCCGTGGTTGTGCAAACCATTTCTGCGCAGTTCACTTTGCGCATTCTACCAACATAACTGACTAATTACATGTGGCATTCATGCCATCAATTGCTCATTACGTGGCAACTGTCTATGCACGATCATGCGTATTTCAATCAAATAATGCCATGTGTCTCAGATAGTTGGCCCACGATCCAATAACTGCCTGCGCAATCCAGTGCTGCGCAAACCAGTTGCTGCGCAAATCAGCTTGCGCAGTTCAAAATAACTGAAAGTTAGTTATTTTCAGAACTCTATAAATAGAGTTTCAAGTCTTCATTTCAAGGGGATCAAGATCAGAGATCAGAAATCAGAGAGTTCAGGAGTTCTTGCCAAAGTGCTGCTGCATTCTTCCGAGACTTTTGTCTTCAACTTCAGAGGCTTTTGCCTTCAATTTCCAGAGTTGTTTTCAACTTCAAAGGCTTCGTCTTCAAAGTTCACATCGTCCAAGGGATAAAGCAATCGTTATCAAGATTGGATTCCTATAGTTATAATTTTCCCAGAATTCTTGTAATCTTTATTACAGTTTGTATCAATAAAGTTTTATACTTTTGTTTTTGCAAACAAACCCTAGAACTGTTGAGCCTAGAGACTAACCATGACCATGGGGACCTAACCATATGATTAGAATGACTATTTATAACTTTTTAGGCTAAGGGTATTTTGGTCATTTTGTGACTTTTGAATTATTTAGAATTTTGATTAATTGGTGAATTTTAGATTATTTTAATAATATTTAAATTGATGTATTATGATTTTGATCAATTTTCATATTTTAATATTTTGGGAAAATTTAATATTGTTTTTATTGGATTTGTTTAGTCGGGTTTGAGTTTTGTCTCGTTCCGACTTGTATTGTGACCCGGGTAGCTTAAACTTTAGATGGGACCCAATATTAAGTTAAGCATGGCCCACAAAACCCAACATTTAAGTTAGTTAGTTAGACTAATTTTTATCATGTTAGAATGGTTAAGTTAGAGACTCAAAACTATATCCTTTTGACCCCAAACTTGAACCTAGTCTAGACTTAACCATATGAGACTAGAGAGGGGCAATTAGGACATTTCCTATTAGCCCTAATGGACTCTTTATGGCAACCACCTTTAGGGGAGAATGATTCATTTCATTCATTACAATATTGCCTCTTTTATTTTCTTTTTGTTATTCCCTAATTTTAGAGAAAGGCCCTTTGATTTGATCTCCAAATCAAATCATTCCTTCACCAAATTTTTCCTCAATCATTCCCATTCTCCAAGGAAAGGGTGCTACCAAGGATTGGAAGAGAAGTGCAAGGAGGAGTGTCCACTTTGAGGGATCTTCGTATCGGAGCCGTGTCCTAAAGGATTTCATTGGGATTCCACTCCCAATAGGTAAAACCCATCCTCTAAATCGATTTTCTTTTATATAAATTAGTTTTGAATCCGTAGGATCCATCCTCATGCATGTGTCCCCTTTAGATTCAAATTTGAGGCCATTTGGAGCTCTCTGGAGGATTTTAGATATGTGTCTTGTGTCCTACTTGATAGATCCCAAATTAGGATATCCCATGTGTATGTATGTATGATAATAGTTAAATAGATATTTAAATTCAGTTTTAGAATGGTTAGAGAGTGGATTGATCTTAGTTAGGATAGTTAGAATGAGTTTCATTTGGATACCTATGTTGGTATCCAAGTATCTTGGCCTATATGTGTTTCTTTTGTAAAAAATAACTCAAATTCGTCATAATATTCTTCCACGTTTTTATTAACCAAAGCAACTTAGAAATATCATAAATTTTAGCTTAGAACTCCATTTAATCTTTCATTTTTTTTAAAAGAACCGTATCGAAGTTAGCTTTCCAAATATATGTTTTAATAAGCCAAATCGTTCTGAAAACTTTTGTAAAATTATTTGAGTGTCAGCTGTCCGAAAGACAAACGCGTTTCGGTATTTTTGCGATTCCGGAAGCTTCCGGACACGAAAATGCGATCCGTTTAAAGTTTCGGAAAGCTAACATGAAGGGCTACGACATACTTTAATCCTAGAATTTAGTGAAGGACCAATTGGTACAGTATTGATTTTAAGTAGAAGAGTGACTATACGACATAGGCATTTTGTGTAACCTATAAGCCTATGTAGTATGGATATTAAATGAATGTAGAGTATGTAATACATAATATGTTAGATGAATGAAATGATATATATATGATATGTATCCTCTTTACATTAATGTATATATATGGTTGAATGCAAGCATGTAGGAATGCAATCAATGTAATGTATGTAAGCAATGCATAAATGCATGAATGAAAGAATGACATACAATGTATGCATGAAAGTATATAATGAATGCTAGATATGAATGCAAGGTATACATGTAATAATAGATATGAATGCATAATGTATACATAATGTAATGCAATATATAATGATAGCATGTATGGTAATGTAGAATATATGATGCAAGCATGTATATGTCCACTGTTTTTCCTTTTTCTTACATTTTTCCTTCTTTCCTTTCCATTTCAGTTTTTCTCCCTTTTTTTCCTCTTCTATTTTTACGTGTTGTATACAAATGTATATAATGTATAGATGTATGTAAGTATGTAATATGCATGAATGACATGTATGTAATGAAAATAAGTATATGTATGCAACTTAATGATATGTGAATGGATATAATGCCTGAACTGAAGTATGCATGTATATGGAATATGAATGAATGATATATATATGTGTTAAGGTAATGTAATTTATGTATTCACATATATTTTGAGTTAAATATATGAGTTTGTAAGCATATATTATATGTATCCATGTATGCAGGAATGAATGTAATTTAATGTAGAGTATGCATATATGATATGCATGTATGCATGTATGCAATGTAAGTATGTATGTATGCATTTCTATAAACTGAGTTAACCTATAACCTTTTACACACATGCATTCATATACCCTTTGACACCATGTATCCCATGTCATATACACCTACCTATCACTAAATCTGAGAATATTAACACATATCCTTTAACACACACACACACACACACACACACACACACACACACACACACACACACACACACACACACTCACTTACTCTTTTACCTCTCATTCTTTCTATATATATATATATATATAGCTTTTCTATATATAACTATGTATATGAATATGTGAATGTGAATAATATATATACATTATATGACTAAGTTTGTGTGCCTTGTTAGCTTATGGTTTAGTTTTGTGCTTGGTTTAGCAAGTGACTTAGGCTATGAGTTAATAGCTATCTTGGATACTTGATTTGCATAGACTTAGTTTGTTTAGACCTAGAATTGACTAACCTAGACTAGTTGACCATTGTTGACCCAACCCTAGCTAGTTTGACTAAAGGTTGACTTTAGCCTAGATTGACCCAAACATCATGTAGAATGCATTATAGCAGTCTATTTTACCATTTTGGATATGTTGTGACTTGTACTGTTCTATTAGGAGCCAGATACCACTTCTCAGGCTGTATTTTATTTCAGATACTCAGGATATCAGGCGAGTACATTCTCTGTCCGTTTCATACTTGCTAGACTATATTATTGCTCTAGATTATTTTACTTGATGCTGACACGATGAAAACAAGGATTAGTACTATATGGAAATTTTCATACGATATTATCCCCCTCGGGAGCATCGGATATATCATGTCATGTGCGTTTCACTTTCATCATGTATTCATGTACTTTTACCATTTATGTGCACTCTCATGATTCATGTACTCTCATGTTCACGGAGCCCCCATGTTTATATTCATGTGCGTCCATTTATGGGCTCCCATGTGAAATCATGTATAATAACATAACTTGAACGGATCCTTGTGTATTGATTGGGGTACGGGGGAGTATAAATAGTCATGTGGACAATTTCCAAAGTAGTGTAGCCATGTACAACCTCTCATATTTATTATCTAGCCGTTCACATGTCTATCTTGTACTCTAAATCACTAGTTCACTGTAGCTTTTTACTTATAGTAGATATTTCTTTTACAGTCTTCTCTTTTACTTTATGTATATTCTCAGCGTTTCATGTATCTTACTCTATTGCATGTATTATATTCCTGTCATGATATGAACTGCGTGAGATGTACTGTGCTCGCTCCCATCCTGACTGGACCTGTTGAAATATTACAGATGACCTTGAGGAGCTGTGTCCCACTTATTACGGAGCAGACCTAGATGACACATGTGAGCTGGACTCTCAGGAGGACCCAGCACTTGCAGAGGACATTATTCCAGTAGACTAGGCTAGTTAGCTAGACTAGTATCTATATATCTTCATGTCTTGTTGGATACACTTGTACTTATTTGGAGATTGTTATTCTGGATTTGTAGAGTTGTTTATCTTAGACTTCTAGCTATCTCTCTTATCTTGTATTTATCATTTGTGGATTATGTGATTTTATCTATTCTATCTTATCGTACTTTCTTCCTTAGTTGTGATTGAGTTGTACTTTATTATGTCACCTTCATTCGGAGTGTATATACTGTACGTGTACCTTATAACTGTTAGATGTATGTGACCTAGGACAACGTTCTACCCACTTCTCGTGTCCCTACACTGGGTTTGGGTCGTGACAAGAAGTAATTCCTAAAGCCGAGGGAGCTGTGAAGGAGGAGGTGGCACCACAGGGCAGTTCCACCGGGAGTTCCAGTCATCCGTCTCCTCTTGATATTGATCTGGCTACCGCGGATCCTACTTATGCGCGCTGGCTGAGGGAGTTCTATCTGCCCCAGCATAGACGACATTAGATACATATATTGACTGGATTTGTTTTGATGGATATATCTCCTCTGGATATTATGATGGATATTTGTTTTGATGGATATATCTCCTTTTGGATATTGTGATGGATATTTATTTTTTTGTGTGTGAAGTATATTGGTTTGTGTGATGCATATTGTGATGTATATTTGTTTGTGTGATGTGTGATGCATATTGTGATGTTCCGAGAGGTTTGAGGAGACGACCAATTTGTTTTTGTCTATTCTGGATTGTATTGTGCGTGCCGGTGTTGAGTGTTCCACCGAAGGGGTCGACGAACCCAGGAATTAGATTCTGTATTTTGGATTGGATTGGATTCTGTATTTTGGATTGTACATTTGCATTATGGATTCTTTTTTTTATTTTTTTTTCAATTTAGCGACGTTTATATTCATCGCTAACTGTTAGCGACGAAGATAAACATCGCTACTCTCGTCGCTAAATTGTTGACGTGGCAAACAATCTGATGCCACCATATCGTCGCAAATACGTCGCTAATGTGTCTCTAATCGGCGACCACAAGAAAACGTCGCAAATAACGTCGCTATTTAGCGACGTTATGAGCGTCGCTACCTAACGTCGCCATAGCGACGTTTTGCGACGTTTTCTCGATTAGCGATACGCTTTTTTCCGTCGTTTATTAAACGTTGTTGAAAACGTCGCTAATAGCGACGTTTGGCCGAGATTAGCGACGTTTTGAGACGTCGCTAATCTGACAAATTTTTGTAGTGAATGAAGAATCAAGTCACTCTTCTAATTTCTCGTCTCCCTTTTTTTTTTTTTCTTGTGCTTGTCTGAAGCATGTATTGTCAAGATTCCAGGTTGCTTCTGTATTATAATTCTCGGTACTTTTTTCACAACTCACTCGGTGTTGCGCCACATACATATATGACTATGTTTTAGAATGGTTCTATTGTTCAACCTATTGTAAAATATCAGTACTCAATTAACATTTAGTGCTGTATAATACCAATAAGAATATAATTATAGAATATGCACCTAGAGTTGCTAACTATAAGATACACAGCTATCATTTTCCTAGCACTATTATGTTCCAACGCAGTTACTTGTAATGTTTGAGTTGTGTCTCAATTTTCTATATCCTCATTTGTTTTTCGTGCAATATTAAACTTGTATATATATATTGTCCCTGAACTTTGCTGTCTAATGATGGAATTTTCCAAATTTTCAAACCTAATGTATTGTCTTTCTCTCTGTTGTCTTTGCCTGTCAGTATTCATAATGGTCAAAGTTTCCTACTAATTAATTGTTGTGAGAGAAACTCTGTTGGAATCTTGCATCCACTTACCAATGGCCTCATCCCAGATGTATATATGTACTCCAATATACATTATCTTGAATTGTAAGTTATCATACATCTACTGTGTATGTTACTATAATCAAATCGAGCAATTAATTATATATATATTTGGACTTGACATGAGTTCTTTCCGGGCTATTACTAATTGTTTTGGTGTAATGTATTTTTGCCTAAACATATAATTATTTAAGGATAAAAAATTATATACTCACTCACTAATTCGAACTTTCGTACTAACCTAAAACATTCTTCTCCTCCCCTCTCCCTTGTTCCTGTCATAACTCTCTGTGTGTCTATATTCTTTTTCGCTGAAAATTTCACACACTCCTGACCTCTAGTATATTACTATTAGTATGAATACTTAATTGAATCTTTATATAATATAATATTAAAAGTTTGTTTTATATGAAAACAAAATTCATATGAAACATGAGAATAAAGAATTTTAAGAATCAAACTAGCAAATCATGGAGCAAAGGTATTTTGGTAGAAAGTATATATTTGACAAATACCATAATTTACGGAAGGTAAACAAGGAAATCAAACACAGAACATATAATTTTTTTAAATGAACAAATTAAATCAAACATGAGAATATAGAACATTCAGAAGTGACTAATTATATTCATTATACATGTCCACAAATGTGACATATATATTATATATGGTGTTTTTACAATTCACGAAGGACTAATTACCGTTTAGATCCTGAATTTTATATCAGTTTAGAGTTTAAGTCCTTAGAGCATCCACAGTGACAACACTCTAAATCATACTCCAAATTACTTCAAACCATATTCCAAAAATTAATTTTGAAGTATTTCCTTCATGTTGGTACACAATGGTATACTCCAAATAAACACTCCAAATTGACAAGTGGCAACATTCCATCTTTTTTTTCCTTCATAATTGACAAGTGGCAACACTCCAACAAAAGAATGAAGGAGAAAAGTAAATATGGTGGACCCCAAGTAACTATAGCTCCACTAGTGGACTCTCCAAATTTGGAGAGTCCTTTGGCTTTCTACTCTTTTTCAAGTGTGGACAAGAGTCCATTGTATCCCTCAAGTGCTACAAAATTTGGCTAAAGGTCAAATATAGCACTTGAAAAGAGTCCCACTATGGATGCTCTTACATGTCCAATTGAAAAGTTTTAAAAAAAATTGTTTCATTTTTTTTTTTCCATTATACTCTCATTTTCAACATGCGTTGGTTGTTGTCCTTGTACTTATGTTCTAAGGTATAATAGAAAAAAGAAAACCAAAAATAAAAATCTAAGATTTAAACTTTACAATGATTTAAAATCTAAGACGGTATAAACCCAGGTTATAAATGCTAATTAGCCCGTTCATGAACCATGGATATGTCAAATATTTATTTACCTAGGTAGAATGTATATGTCCGAGCTCTCTAGCCTAGTGATATTAGAGCAGACACCCGAAGGGGCCGACAAGGTTCGAGCCCTCCAATTAAAAAACTGATTATGGTTTAAGAAATGAAATTGGAAAGTGATGTGGAGTTCACATCCCACACAAAATCCAATTAGTCCTCCTCCAACCTATAACCCTTTATATATCTACTTAGTCCCTTCCCTTCTACTACGTACATTAACCAATCTCAAACTCCTCTCTCTCTCCAAAATGGCTGGAGGAGCTATGGTGAACGCAGGAGGCTCAAAAGAATATCCAGGGAAGATGACACTCTTCGTTTTTATCACCTGCCTTGTCGCCGCGACGGGCGGCCTCATCTTCGGCTACGACATCGGAATATCTGGTCATAAACCATATCCATATTACATCATTGATTATTTTAGCACACATGGTCTTAGCTTGATGAATATATATGCATGATCGATTCAGAATTAATCTTTTCTTTTTTTTTTTCTCTTTACCAACACATGCAGGTGGAGTGACCTCCATGGACTCTTTCTTGATGAAGTTCTTCCCGTCGGTGCACCGACAGGAGAAAGAGGACAAGAGCACGAACCAGTACTGCAAGTTCGACAGCCAGCTGCTGACGGCATTCACGTCGTCGCTCTACCTAGCAGCGCTGGTGTCCTCGTTTTTCGCTTCGATGGTGACGAGGGCTTTCGGGAGGAAATGGTCCATGTTTGCCGGCGGAGTGACCTTCCTCGTCGGCTCGGCCCTGAACGGGGCGGCAGTTAACGTCCTCATGCTAATCCTTGGCCGCATCCTTCTCGGAGTAGGCGTCGGGTTTGCTAATCAGGTCTGTGCAGCTACTAAGAGGGAGAGAGAGAAAGAGTAATATATAATTCAAATAGTAGGATTATTAGTTTTTTTTTTTCAAATTGCTTTAACTATTCCTATGTTTTACATTTCAAAAGGCAAATTATAAGGGCACAACCTTTTTTACTCGGGGCTGTCCAAGTGACTGTTTTTCATTATTTACAAGTTTGCCACTGAAAAAATTACTCAGGGCTATCCAAGTTGCAGGTATAAAAGTTAACTCTTATTTTTTTTTTTTCCTTTTCTTCCTCACTCTCCATTCTCTCTCCCTCTTTTTTCTCCAAACCCTAGGTCTGGTCCCCACCATTTTTTCAACCCTACATTTCTCCAAACCCTAGAAGATTCTCCAAGGAAGATTCCTAGAATATTCGGTACGATGACGTCCGCTAAACGACAAAATTTTTTAGTTTTTTTTTTAAGTAATCTTATATTTTGTCCCAATGTAGAAATTATGGAAGAAAGTGGATCACGTCTATCAATCGAGAAACCCGGATCTTCCGAACAACACGACAAAACACCCGAAAAACTCTCGATAATTTTCGACCGACTGCTACGCATTCGACTGTACGAGAGGACTGCCAGACTTTCTGGCAGTCCATAGAACAGAAAGGACTGCCATATTACGCGGCAGTCTATTTGTACAACTAGTGTAAAATAGGACTGCCGCAAAACATGGCAGTCGAAGAAGTAAAGAGGACTGCCAGATTATGCGGCAGTCTATATGTAGAAATACTGTATAGTTGGACTGCCAGACATTCCGGCAGTCCATAAAACACGTAGGACTGCCACATAACTCAGCAGTCAATGTGTAGAACTAGTGTTAAGTAGGACTGCCAGACTTGCTGGCAGTCTTTTAAACACATAGGACTGCCACAAGAATTGGCAGTCTTTGTTAAGAAGTAGTGTAAAACAGGACTGCCAGACTTTCTGGCAGTCTATAAAACACGATGGGCTGTCAGAATGTCTGGCAGTCCTGTTGTACAGTCCTGAAGGAAGGACAATTTTCCTTGACAGTCTTGAAGTTGTTGATATTGTAATTTTGGTTGTAATTGTGATTGGCAATTTTTTTTTTGAAATTAAATGTAGGGCCCACCACCTCCTATTTTCGTTGACTTGAGTAATATATTCTCAACGGATGTCGCATTTGAATCTTATGAAGAAGCATTAGAATGGTGCAGACAAGTTGGAAGGCAAGTAAACACAGTTCTTGCCATTTCAAGGTCATTACGAGGCCCGTCGTGTCGTAAAACTGCTGATCTTGGATGCGAAAGAGGTGGGACATTTAGGCTTCATCGAAAGAAAGAAGAATGTGCCCGGAAAAAAGTCCCGGAGAAGGCGGTAGGGTCCAGAAAGTGCGGTTGTCCTTTCAAGATTGTGCTTGTCTCAAGAAAGGATGAAAAGTGGACAGTTGATGTCAGAAATGGGATACACAATCATGCGGTGGCGGAGACACTTACCGGTCATCCCTATGCCGGAAGGTTGAACGAACATGAGAAGAAGTTAGTTGAAGAATTATCCTGCTCCGGAGTCGCCCCGAAGCAAATTTATTCCGCAGTGCGCCAGAAGAATGAACAGAACAAGTCAACAATGAGGACAATCTAAAATGCACTCTCGAGATCGAGGACAAATACCCTAAGAGGAAGAATGGCGATGCAACAAGTTATGAAGTTACTTGCCGACAATCACTATGTGGAGTACCATAGAAGACATCCGCCGTCCAATGAAATTACCTCTATGTTTTGGGCGCATCCGGAGTGTACGCATTTGGCACGGTCCTTTGCCGATGTCTTGGTGGCTGATTGCATGTTGCCAAAAGAAATGTAAATATTTGGTCCTACGCCGATGTTTATATGTTTGGTCCTACTCAGATACACTATTTTATATCTGTTAATGTGGTTGTCAAAAGAAATGTAATGAAGAAGAAGGAAGTTTATTTTGCTAAGACATTTGAGTATCAATTTCACAGTTGAGTATCACATTAACAAGGACTGTCCAGAACTCTGGCAGTCTATCGTGAGTGAAAGACTGCCAGAAAATTGGGCAGTCCAATTTGGAACTTGCTGTGAACAAGGACTGCCCAGTTTCCTGGCAGTCCTTGTTCACAGCAAGTTCCAAATTAGACTGTCCAGTTCCCTGGTAGTCGTTCATTCACGATGGACTGCCAGAAAACTGGGCAGTCCATTTTGGAACTTGCTGTGAGCAAGGACTGCCCAGGAAACTGCCCTGTTTGGTAGAGGAGCAGCTACCGGCACTTCATTCCCTCGCGTATCTGGATTCAACATCATACCATGTCCGGCCTCTACATAATAATTCCTATATTCATCAGTACAATCCCACATCTGCTCCACCGGACGTCGTAAAGTTTCACCAACTACATGACGTTGCCACTCAGTGAAGAAGTAAGAGCCCCAACGGTAGTCCGGCGGGACACAGGTTGATGCTTTATTCCCTTTTGAAGAAGTCCTCAAATTCAAAGTGCCCGGTACAGTTTGCACGTAGCCAAACTGATGAAGCACTCTGTCTGGCATATGAGGCTCCTCAATTTCTTGACAGGATATCAGACCTTGATATAGTAAAACTCCTTGCAACGGACGAGAACTATTTCGAAGATCCTTATAAGGATGCCAAATAATCTACATCATAGTATATGTAATCGAGACCAAAGAAGTTACTATTTTACACTATAATGAAATCCTAAGTAAATAAAAATTTAAGTTAGCATTGTCTCACCTCCTTTTCGTTCATATCTTCAAGTGCGATACGCAGGGAAGCTAAAGTATGCGGATGTCTGCTATCCATCTTAACTGGATTCCACTTGCACATCCTAGGTAGCTGCTCATCATAGTCTTTGTTAAGAGTAGCCCTCCGCTCCGATGCGGTAGGTCGTTTTCTTCCACCCTCGACGTCAACGTCCTTCGACTTCGGAGTCGGGTCGTGACTACGAATATTTAATATCAATCGATTAATACTTAGCAAACATCAAACAAGACTGCCAATTCAGGACTGCCGCTCTTTCTGGCAGTCCTATGTACTGTTAGGACTGCCAGAGAGAGGGGCAGTCCACTTGTACAACAAGTATTACAAAGGACTGCCGTACTTTGTGGCAGTCCTTTACGCATAAAGGACTGCCACAAAGTGAGGCAGTCGTCCGTAATACTTGCTGTACAAGTGGACTGCCCCTCTCTCTGGCAGTCCTAACATTAAGTAGGACTGCCAGAAAGAGAGGCAGTCTACGTGTACATCAAGTATTACAAATGACTGCCGCACTTTGTGGCAGTCCTTTATACGTATAGGACTGCCACAAAGTGCGGCAGTCCTTTGTAATACTTGCTGTACAAGTCGACTGTCCCTCTCTCTGGCAGTCCTAACAGTACATAGGACTGCCAGAAACATGGGCAGTCGTCGTCGAGTCGAGAGGAACTGACTTGGGTTGTTCGAACTAAATTAATAGGATTTGGAGGGGGGGGAATTGACAACGTATTAGGTTTCTTACCTTGATTGAGAGGAACGTTTGCGTGCCATCGTAAGGAGAGATGTTGGAAAATGGTGAAGACGAAGGAAATGGCGGAGATGAGGATCGAAACCCTAACCGTGACAATTGCGTAAAAGAAATGGAGAGAGAGGAGTGGAAAATCGTGGAGAAGAAGAAGAAGAAGAGGAGGAGGAGGGAAAATAGGGTTTGTGAAGAGAGAGAGGGAAAATTTCAAATGATACAGATTTTTGGGTTTGGGGGGGCCTGCGGGGTTTGGACAGCCCCCTGAGTGAAAACTTTGGACAGCCCGAGTAAAAGTTCCTCAAAGCCTGGCTAGCCCTAATCCTGGATAGCCCCGAGTAAAAAAGGCTGTGCCCTTATAATTAGCCTTTCAAAAATGCTATTTGGCTCTCAAAATATTTTGGTGATGCCATCTTCCATTATGTGGCATATGACATGGTTGCTGACATGACAGCTGACATGACAAAATTTAACATTAAAATTAATATTAAAATTAATATTAAATTAACATGATAATTAACATTAAAATTAACCTTAACATTAAAATTAATATTAATATTAAAATTAATCTTAACATTAAAATTAATATTAACATTAGCATTAATATTAATATTAATATTAACATTAACATTAAAAAAAATGGGTAATTAATGTTTTGAGTTAAAATTAGCCATGTCAGCTGTTATGTCAGCTGCCATGTCAGATGCCACATAATGGAAGATGACATCACCCAAATATTTTGGGAGCCAAATAGTATAATTGTTTACATTTATTAAAATTTATAAAAGAGATGGTGGTCAGTGTAATTATTTCCAGAATAGGAATAGTCCACATAATACTCTTGGGGGGGGGGGGGGGGGGGGTTGTTGTTGTTCAATGTATTTATTTCTTTTTTTAGATGACCGACGTTACATGGGATTCGTGTGTGCATGCTGCGTTCCATGCCTTTTGGTCCCACTACCTCTAACTTAATGAAAGGAATAATATACCCTCGTGATTCGATCCACCGATCTTCCTTCACCCAGTCCAGGATCTTATACCTCTCTTCGGTAACCATAATGGTTACTACTCAAGTTCGACAAATAGTAGAATTATTACTAATTTTTATTTGTAACACTTTCTTATTTAAAACTATAATTATTCGAGAATAAAAGCTAATTTGTGAAATATAGGTCCTTATATATATATATAGTTAATCTCTTAAGTGGTTGAATGAGATTAAATATAATATTATTAATTTTTAATATTTTAAACTAAATATAATTTAATTAAGTTAAAATTGATCCAAAAGAATGTTAAGTAAAGGATGCTTGAGTTTGTTTCAAATCTAAATTGTTACCGATATTTCTATACTAATATATTAATCCAAATAATAGATGTATTATTCAATTTTTTTTTTTGTGTAACACTTTTTAACTTAAAAATATAATTATTCATGAATAAAAAGGACATTTGCTGTAAAAGATGGGATCCTCATATGGTTAATGTCTTAGATTAGATTAAATACAATATAATCTAATTTTTAATATTTTAAACCAAATCTAATTTAATCAAGTTAAAATCGATCTAAAAAATGTCAATTAAAGGATAAATTGTTACATATATTAGTTTAGAACATAAATTAGATATTTATCACATAATAACATTTTATTTTGTTCTCTCACAGACAAGAATTATTAGTTAAAATTACTAAACAAAAGATTATATCTAATATAAAATTTATTTTATAACTAGAATATAATATTATTTATCGTTAAAATTTAATTTAAAAGTACTCAAAATTAATAAGAGAGTGTTATTTAATTGATTATGATATATAATCAAATTAAATATAATATTTTCTTCTTTTATTAGAAATTGCACATGCACTGCCTGTTCCTACCCCTCGTATCCCTGTAACTTAGTTAGAACATTCACAACTGTGAATGGTTTGAAATGCTATATTTTTACTTTAATTAAAATTTGTAGCACATGGGGGTAGTCTCCCACACTTGAGAAATGCTAGCAAGCGGCAAGCCAAGTGACTCTTCAAATTTTGAGCTTGTCCTAGCTTGTGAATAGTAACCAACTGGGTCCACCAAGAAGAAATAAGGAAAGAAAAATAAAGAGGAGTTTAATTTGGAGTATAAATTTGGTATGTCATTTGGAGTATGTTATTGTGTGTCAATATGAAGAGGACACTCAAAATTAGTATCTTAGACGATTTAAAAAAAATTGGAGTATTGTATGCAGTGTCCCCACTGTGGATACTCTTACTGGCCAACCATGAAACCCTAACTAGATTCGAAAACTCTGATGGATTCCAGATTTATTAGATCCTGTGTTTAAGAGAGTTTTTTTTCCATGAAAAATATTTTCATTACAAAATTTCCACCAATTTTAGTGTTTGATAGCGTATATTTTTCCTGAAATTATTTTCCAAAAATATATCATTTTTCATATTTTCCTCCAAAATGGTGGAAAATAAATCTGGTCCGGCCCATAGGAAAATATCGAGGTCCCTAAAAGCTATTTTTCAAGAAAAAATAACGACAATCAAACACCCAAATTAATTTCATGGATTTTTTTTCCATGGAAATTTTTTTCCTAGTAAAATAATCTGGTGGAATTAATTTATTTTCCATGTTAAAGAAAAAATCAAACGCCGGTTAGAGAAAATCTAAACCGAAAAGAAAAGCAACAACTTACAGACGACCACATCAAATTTGATGTGATATGGCTGTCGTGTTAAACTAAGAACATGATTATGACAACAATTATGCTATTTGGCTCCCAAAATATTTAGGTGATGTCATCTTCCATTAAGTGGCATCTGACATGACAGTTGACATAACAGCTGACATGACAAATTTTAACCCAAAATATTAATTATCCAATTTTTTTAATGTTAATGTTAATGTTAATATTAATATTAATATTAATGTTAATATTAATATTAATGTTAATGTTAAGATTAATTTTAATATTAATATTAATGTTAATTTTAATGTTAAGGTTAATTTAATGTTAAGGTTAAGGTTAATGTTAATTATCATATTAATTTAATATTAATATTAATTTTAATATTAATTTTAATGTTAAATTTTGTCATGTCAGCTGTCATGTCAACAACCATGTCAGCAACCATGTCATATGCCACATAATGGAAGACGGCATCACCCAAATATTTTGGGAGCCAAATAGCATTTTTGTTATGACAAATAGTTCTAGCTAAATATAGTGCAACGTGCAAACCTTGTGGGAAAAAAATGTATATGCATATTAATAGTGTGACATGCTTAATATTTTGATATAGTCATGCTATGATATAGCTAGTTAGAAGAATGTGATGATGAGATTGCTCTGATTTCATTTGCAGTCAGTGCCACTATACTTGTCAGAGATGGCTCCTGCCAAACTAAGGGGCATGCTTAACATAGGCTTCCAGTTGATGACTACCATTGGCATTCTGGCTGCCAACCTAATCAACTACGGCACAACCAAGATCAGGGGCGGATGGGGTTGGCGTGTCAGCCTGGCCCTCGCTGCCGTCCCCGCCGCCATCATCACGGTCGGCTCGCTCGTCCTCCCCGACACCCCCAACTCCCTGGTCGACCGCGGGCACGGCGAGCAGGCGAAGGCCATGCTCAGGAAGATCCGAGGCACCGACGACATCCACGCCGAGTACGAGGACATAGTGGCAGCCTGCGAGGAGGCCAAATCGGCGGAACGCCCCTGGGCCAACGTACTGGAGAGGAAGTACAGGCCCCAGCTCACCGTTGCGGTCCTCGTGCCCTTCTTCCAGCAGATCTCCGGCATCAACGTCATCATGTTCTACGCGCCCGTGCTCTTCAAGACCATCGGGTTCGGAGGCGACGCCGCCCTCATGTCGGCGGTCATTATCGGCCTTGTCAACTTGTTTGCCACTGTTGTGTCGATTGTCACTGTTGACAGGCTAGGCCGGAGAGCGCTCTTCTTGCAGGGCGGCACGCAAATGCTTATTAGTCAGGTATATATCCCTTGGGATCGATATTTAGTACATGACCTATAAACCTGACCTCTCAAGTTAACCCAGGGACACGGATATGACACGACACTTATTTTTGATGTGTCTGATTTGTGTCCGATACATGTCCGACACGACATGGTTCGTGTTCTTGGAGTGTTTGTGGTGTTTCTTAGGATGCCCCTAAGGAACTTAACCAACCAATTTGGCATGTCCATTCCTGCTTAGTTATGCGACTCAAAAATGCTACTGATCAACCTTTTTTTTTTTTTTTTTTATACCATCATC
This sequence comes from Iris pallida, assembly GCA_029216955.1. NCBI lineage: Eukaryota > Viridiplantae > Streptophyta > Magnoliopsida > Asparagales > Iridaceae > Iris > Iris pallida. Next base: position 23,615 of record JANAVB010002592.1, read on the forward strand.
CATGATATGATTTTTCAAATTTCTCATTTATGATATTCTATATTGTTGTTTGAATTATACAAAGAAATCTCTTATTTGATCAAGATTTTCCAACATTAAAATAGTCGCCACATCAGTACCATGACGTCATAGGTGACAGTATCATCCGAAAAATGTGGGTGATGAATAGCATTTTTGTATCAATTTGGATGACGAACTAAGTAAACATGATCAAGCATGTCATTTTTTCTTCTCATCCTCGAACTTAATATTTGTCCCTTCTTTCTTGTCGTGCCAGATCGTTATTGGAACAATGATGGCAGTCGTGTTTGGAACCAGCGGTGAATCAAAGACCCCTTCCAAGGCCTATGCGGCGCTCATGCTATCCTTCGTGTGCACCTACGTAGCCGGATTCGCGTGGTCATGGGGGCCCTTGGGGTGGCTGGTGCCGAGCGAGATCTTCCCGCTTGAAATTCGATCAGCTGGCCAAAGCATCACCGTCTCCGTCAACATGCTGGTAACTTTCGTCATCGCGCAGACCTTCCTCTCCATGCTCTGCCGCATGAAGTTCGGCCTCTTCTACTTCTTCGGCGCTTGGGTGGTCGTCATGACCACATTTGTCGCACTCTTCCTTCCCGAGACCAAGAATGTGCCCATCGAGGAGATGCACCTCATCTGGAAACGACTTTGGTTCTGGAAGAAGTTCATTCCCGACAGTTACGACAATATGGGGAGCATCGAGATTGTGCAAGGAGGAAGCAAACCCTGAATGAATTATTGATACCACAGTTGAAAATAAACTTGACTTTATGACTATGTTTTTTGAGCCCAACAAATCTAGTTGGTCCACTACCATTGGACTTTTATCATTATGTCTTTTTAGTTTTGAGTTTAATCCATGTTCTAGGATGTTTTATACCTAGAATCTTCATGGTAAAATATTTATGTTCTAGAGATATCCTAATAATATTGTAAAAGTCTACAATGATCTATACTATATTTTAATGTGTGTAGACTTTTTTCAAGAGTCCTATAAAAAGGGGTGCTCCCCTCATCTTGTACAACAACAAATAATTAAAAGCTTAGCGCTCTTATAAAATTTCTTTCCTTCTATTCTTCTCTTCCATCAAATTATTCTTTATATAATTTTCTCCTTCTCCAAATTTGTTCCTCATAGCTAGTTGGCCTACCACAATTCCAACAAAGTGGTATCAGAGCAGTTTGAATATCCAACAAAGTGGTATCAGAGCTAGCGGTTCGAGGTCGAAGATGGCAAGTAAGATGATTCATTTCCAAGTTCCCTTCTGTAACGCCCGTCCCAAAATACATATGACTAGGTACGTAAACATGACAGCCGTATAATAAATATATATAAGCTGTAAAATATAGTATATAGATAGCCATGATTTACTAATCTCATCCACAAAATAAAGAATAAAGATATTATAAAATCAAATAGGAATTGTCATTGTTAAAGTTATTGAATGTAGACAAATCCACTATCAACATGAAACTTCGAAAGAAGGAAATGGCAAAATAGGAAGACAAGTAGCAAGCGTGATCCAAGAGCATGTCATCTTCGATAGGAAGGAGAAGATCATGATCCTAGCAGGAACTCCTGCGAAAAGTCAAGAAAATACACACACACCTGGAGAGATCATCAAGTTCTCAAAGGGACGTAACAAGATACATATAAACATGCATATTGTAACAGTAATTAACATGCATGGAAGGATAGAAAGGTAAAACATGTAACAATCAATAAAGATGTCTCAATACCGTAACACCCATAGGACGCTCCTGATCTCGAGGCAAAATATAAGTCTTTACTACGAGACACTTTCGGTCCTAGAGAGGGAATAAGTCGATAATGAATCTCTATACCGTAACGCAATGGGACACTCCCAGTCCTAGAGATCATGAGAAAGGCCAATTTCTAACAATCAAGCACGACTACAGGTCAAGTCAAGTCAAACTCAAGTGGTGAAAGTAGAAAATTAATCAATATCTTCATAATACTCACATGAAACAAATAGTGGCACATGAACACCAAATAAGAAATGTGCACGTAAAATAAAAAATAGCAATAACATGAATATAAAAAACATGTAATCAAGTATGATTGAAAAGAAATAACAGTATAGAAATGAATGAATAAATTGTACAATTCGATAATGTATACTTGCCAGGTGTAACACCTGGTGTGGTACGATGATCATGATGGCACATAATTGACTTTGGTGTTACAACTTCACAAGATGGCCTCCGATGATGGTACAGACTGTTCAATCGAGTCCAGAACAATCAAATTAGCTAGGATCAACATATGGAAGTCCAGTTTCGAACGAGAATAGAAAATACGATCAGCCATGGTCAAAAATAATTTGAGAAGGGAATTTGGTTTAAGAAAATAATAATAATAATAATTTATCTCTTTTATGAAATACATATCTTTGAAAAATTATTTAGAAAATATTTATATATATGAGTCCTTTTAAAGTCCAAGAATGTCTTATTGTACTTAAGCCCAAAAATTTATTAAAAAAACCCAAAATAATTTAGTAAATATTTTATAAGCCCAAAATTATTAAAATATAAGCCCAAAATATTTATTTTAGATAAACACATGCTTGAAAATAAGTTTTAATTTGGAAACTACACATTTTATTAGTTAAAATAACTTTAGAAAAATATTTTGAAAATCTAGAAATATCATTTCTAAAGGGGGAAAAACTATAATTTAATTATATAGAAAAAATTACAATAATATTTTTAGGTCAAAATATTATTTTAAATACCATAAAATAATATAAATATACATTAGCCCAAAACAAAATTTAAGCATCTAAAATTAATTTTTCAAAATTTTGCCATGCTATATATTATCATGTCAGCTTTCCGACATCAAACGGATCGCAAACTGAGTTCGAAATCTCCCAAAATCTTAAAAATAGTACGACGTGTCGATTTTCGGACAACTAGCAGTCAAATAATTTTACAAAAAAAAATATCAGAAAATTACAAAATCAGCATCAAAGTTTGCTTAAATTCTAAGAATAGCATGAAGTTTTGAGAAATTGTACTTTAAGCATCCAACCGGACTTTTAAAGTCCGGTTGGTGATGTCACATGATGTCACACCTAAATTAGTTTCCACTTTTTCATTAACGATAATATTAGCTGGAGGGGGATTTTGTGGGTTCAATCGGACTTTAAAAGTCCGCCTGATGACATCATCTGACGCTCACGACCGGACTTTTAAAGTCCGGTCTCTCATTTACAACGACTAGTAATGGCTATTTTCTTTTTAAGGGAGGGACTGAAATGGCAACGGCTATTTTTTAAGGGAGGGGTGAATTTGCAACGACTCTTTTTTTAAACCTATATATACTCTTTGTATACACATCCTTTCACTCATCTTCCAAATTTTATCCTTCTAATTTATCATCCAAATTTCATCCGACACTCTTCTACAACAGCAGCCTACTTCGAATCTGAGCAACGAAGACGTTAATTTCAACCTACTTCCAACTTGAGGATCGACGATATACTTTGCAGGCTACTTCTTTCAGGAGCAACAATAATAAAATTTTATTGTCTCTTTTTTAATTATTGATATATCAAAAAAAATACATGGATCAAACACTGATGTTAATCTGCTATCACGGAGGTGCTCTAAACGGATTATCGTACGAAGGCGGCACAACTAATCTTATTTCTACTTATCAAAGTATTTCATTTGAAATTAAATATAAGAAATATTATTATAGAACGTTATTCTATTAACTATTCTTTCGTAATAAGCTTTTTTTTACCGATACCTATTTAGTAATAGATAGTGAACAATCTTGGAGATTTATTATTCAAAATAATGTAGATGCATTTTGTATAAAAATTTATATTACCGCAGCATTGACGAATATTAGCACAAATATTACTCATACTAGTGCACCTGTTTTTAATAGCCAAATTTTACTTTCTGGAGCTAGTACTTCGAACCAAATAAATGTTGACAATGAAAATAGTGATGATAGTGCCGATCTAGTAGAAGATCTAGACTATTATTTACAGAAAGACGATAATCCTTCACAATGTAGTACTCCTGAATTATTTTTGCATAGAGAGTTTTCTTCCTGTTATGAATTTAGAAATTCTCTTCCTCTTACCGATCCTAAGAATACGCGGTTAGAAATGTGTGACTGTCGCTCCTGAACGATAGTCGGTGTAGTGGGTCCACCAGGAATACGTCCATCGTTTTTTGTTTCCATCTGAAATATGTCATAGTTAAAACTATATTTAACTAAATTTAACCATATATTTTTGGGTAGTTAAAAATATGTCACGAATAAATATTTCTACATTATTTTCTACATTATTTCTACAAATTTTAGACGGAAAAAACTACTATTAATTTCTACAAATTAATTTCTACATTATTTCTACAAATATTTCTACAATTATTCTACTAATTTTCGTAATTAAAATAATTTAATAATTTGTAGATTATTTCTACAAATATTTGTACAAATTTATTTCTAAATTATTTCTACAATTTTTTTAAAAACATTTCTACAAATATTTTCACAAGAAAATTATAGCAAATATTTCTACAAATATTTCTAATAATTTCTACAAATTAATTTGTACAATATTTCTACAAATATTTTTAATAATTTTTACAAATTAATTTCTACATAATTTCTGTCACGATCTGCTACCCAAATTGTTGGGCCGGGCCGAGTCATGTCTAGCCTACGCTTGGGATAAAACGTAGTAAGCTGTTCTAAAGATAACAAGATTAGACTAAAGTGTGCTAACAGTTCTATATGTAATAATGAGTCAGAATATATCCAAACACAAAATTATCTCGTATATAAGTAAGTTCCAAGTATAAGTCCAAAATAACAGTTCTATATGTAATAATGAGTCAGAATATATCCAAACACAAAATTATCTCGTATATAAGTAAGTTCCAAGTACAAGTCCAAAATATAAAATTGGATACAGGTCCAGTTACAAAAAAATGTAGTCTAAAACATGACTACTCTCAAAAGTCCTAAGTAAATAAACAAACTAGACAAGTTTCTCCGCAGGTACATCATCGTAAAGTAAAGCCTGATCTTCGATAGCAACACCATAATAAGAATCACAAAGCAACTCCTCCTCAGTAAGTATACCTACAACGTTATCCTGTCAGGACGAGAGCAAGTACTGATTCTAACAAACATATAATACTAATCATGTGATGGAAAAAGATAAAATAACGTAATCATGGCATATCTTGATTTATCCTATTTTAGATACAATTTATCATGGCAATAAATATTCTTTTTAAAGTTTAAAACTGTAGCATGTACGTGATCGGTCAATATGTAAATAGGATGTACGGTACATATCAATTTTTTTTTTTTGGAATGCACATACATGCACTAACGGCATCGGTGTATATCCATACACAAATGCGGGATCAGAACCTACGGCAAAGTTACATATAGAATGTTACCGTGCGCGGTAAATACATACGGAGAAGGGGGGGCATGATCACGTACTCTACTTACAATTTTCCCTTAACCCGCTGTTAAACATGTGAGAGATATAAAACTGTCCTAAGCATGGTAGAGACTGAAAGTAATACAACATGTGAAGATTTAACTTGCTGCCCGAAGGATCAGCATTTAACATGGTTGGATCACAGTTTATTGTTATAACAGTATGTAAAGTTTGTAAAGGTACTTACCTTTATCAAAGCAAGGTAGTGATAGAAATGCTATAGATGCCTTGTGACTCGTCACTGTAGAAATAATACATAAACTTAGTTTTACACTAAGTTAAACACTAAGACACTAGTTGTGTGACACGACTTTCTGACTGGTCACCTAGCCAAATGGTGACTTTAGCATAGGAGACCAATGTGGGATGACACAATATCCAAACTAATTTTCTAGGGCCTTTACACTAGTGTAGGGTGAGGTCCAATACTACAATAACTCTAATCAACACAAAATATTATAAGTCGTAACTATTTAATAAATAAATCAGACTGTATACTGTGTTCCAACAATTTTTGACATAGACAAAAGGCTCAATTTTACATAAAATAAAGTACCAAAATGATCCTTGTTTATTTTAGAAATTTATAACCCTGATAGATATTTATTAAAAATCAGCAAACATATGTATCCTGAAAATAAGTTCCGTTTTCCTATTTTTATAAAATGCCATAATACTTATTAAATGATGAAAAAATTATATTAAATTAGCTAAATTAACATAGTATTTAAATACAATTTTTCTAGATTTTTACAGCAGTTAAAATATATATAAAAAAATTCAAAAATAGCAAGTAACAATTTCTAGAAAATAATTAATTAATTATTTACTATTTTGTCCACGTATTCGAAATTGAATCGAAGTCCAGATACGGGACCCAAAGCCATGAATCAAGTCCAATATGACTTGTACAAACTCTGAATGTATTAGACACATTTGGGCCCATAAATTCATGCTAGGTTTGGACTTCAAATGGCCATGATTAATAAAATAAAGTAACTCAAATATAAATATTAAAGTATTTTAATAATATATTTTTAAAGTGGTAAAATATACAAGTCATAAAATTACCTAATAAAATAACTTGTAAATTTATACATAATAATATTTTGCACAAAGTTGAATTTGAAATATATTATACATATACAACATACATATATATATACATATACAAAATACATATATATACATATACAACAAATACATATATAATACATATACAACAATACACAATACATATATATATATATATATATATATATATATATATATATATATATATATATTAAAAAATATATATATATATATATAGATATA